>BGPR01013409.1:0-15049 GCA_013235015.1 Araneus ventricosus
TTACTGTTTGTGTATATGTGTGTATTTGGTATGATTCTTGGTATGATGATGAAATCGAGTTTTTCTTAATTGCATGTGTATCGAGGTTGACTTAATTTGTTTTATGACATGGAATGAGATGTTAAATTTTAAGTGAAATAATCATGATCTTTTATTCAAGAAATACATCAAGTGTATCTGTGAAAGGCATTTGCTTTGATTCTTTTAATTTCTTCTTTAATGCTTCAAATTGATAATAAAATTAGCTTCTCAAGCATATATTGGAATGTGTTTCTATATTTAAAATAAATCGTTTTAATGAACTGACATTTATAATATGATAATTTACTGAGAAAATCAATTTGTGAGCCTACAGTTATATTGCACAAATTACTTAATGAAATATGTGATTATTGGTCCTACATCATGATGTTTAGTGTAGGAGGATTGATTCCTTAAGAGATTTGAATTGTTTTTCTCTTTTAAATTCATCTTGCTCTTAATCAAATATTCAAATTTTGCAGTTAATGGTTCTTCTATGTGAATGATCTCATGTTGACTCAGCATCCATATCTTTTCTAAATGAAACACATTCCATGTACTTTGGGTTATTGAAAAACACAACGCGCAAAGTTTCAAATTATTATTATTATTATTTATTTGACTTCGGGATAAGTAAGGCCTTCTTAAGTTCTTAAGTAAAATCGAAATTCATATGATAAAATAAAATTTCAATACGACAGTATTTTAAGCTTGATTTCTTAGTGAAAAATTACAAATAATTTTAACTAAAATTTGTTGAATTTGTTTTCCCCGAACTATAATAGCAATGGCTTGCTTCTTGTGAATTTTACACTTGCATTTGGATTTTTCTCAGAAGTAAATTCTCGTTAAGGAGGCCATTTCTATCACAAACCCAGTATTCTTAATTCCGAAGCTAAAAGATTTTTTCATTTCGTTGAATTTCATTTGTTTCAACGTCTGCTTCCGGATTAACATGGCATTTAATTTTTCTTAGAATTAGAATTTCTTAGAATTTTTATTTCAAAGATTTCTTGATAACTGATAATCAGAAAATAAATGAAAATAATATATAGCTCTGTCGTACTATCTGAATTGGAATAGATTTAATATTTAGGTCAGGCACTGTGCGTAATTGAGTCGAATTACTTAAAATCGATTAAATTAAAACTTTTATTTGGAGTATAAGAAACATTTTTTAAAATTTTGTATGAAATAATTTATAAATTAAAGAAAAGGCATAGAATAAATTAATTTTGATCGTAATTTTGCTCTGCTCATTTCTGAGAAAGTCCTCATTTTTATTGAATGGATTAGAAATATTCAAACATGTTTACTTTTAGTAAAACTCTAATTGTTTAATTGTTCGAATTTAGTCAAAAAGTATTTCATTCACTTTTCTGAAATTCTAGGAAGCTTATATAAATGAGGTTAGGGCATTTTGAGACATCACATTAAATTTAATTGTCTTGAAAGCTTTAAACTTAAATTGAAAACTGAAATTTAGAAGTGGCTAACGACCATACCAGCATTAGCATTTATACATGAAATTATTTGCTTTTCTTAAGGGGACATACGACTGTTAAACAATTCGATTTTACAATTTCGATTTTATGAAAAAAATTATTTCCCTGTCTTTTCTTAACAATTTAAAATAATCCGCGTTAAAAAATTCCCATAATTATCAAAGTTATAAAGGAAAATGTATCAACTATTCAACATAAACATAATATGGCCATATTTTTAAAGCCCTAAATCTCAAAATGTATTTTTTTGATATTGCGCGCACGATATCTCAAGAACTATTGAATATTTCTACATAAAATTTTTACTGAATATGTATTGTGCTATGCTCTACAAATTGAACCACATTTTTGTAAATATTTTCTCCAAAGATGTTTTTTACGGTGGTTAGAAAAGTTGAAATTTAATCAATTTTTAACATTTTTATTTTAAATTGGTATATAAAATAGAAATTAAATTTAAATGTTAATAAATTGAGGTTCAGTTTCTTAATCAGACTGTTTGGATTACTTAGGTACCCAAAATATTGTGTTTAGACAAATATTTTATCCGTAATCATGCGCGCAAGGTGACTATCTCATTTTTCTCCAATAATTATATCCCATATTTATTTCCGCAGTTTAGCCAGAAATGGCTCTTGTGCCAAAAAACAAACAAACCCATATTTATTACTCTCTCAAAAAATACTTAAAAATATAAAGATTTGAAAATGTGAAAAAAAATAAAAAAGGAAAGATATTTTTCTAGAAAATCATATGTGTGTTTGTGAATTTAATTGTTTCAGAGATATAATGTATCGAATTTGACAGTTTCCCCCATTTTTTCGAGGTTTAAGAGTCGTATATCCCCTTAAATTCTAAGGAAGAATATACCTTCTTTTCAAATGCGTATTGTCTTGGGAAACAAAAAATCAA
Organism: Araneus ventricosus; assembly: GCA_013235015.1. NCBI lineage: Eukaryota > Metazoa > Arthropoda > Arachnida > Araneae > Araneidae > Araneus > Araneus ventricosus. Next base: position 2,439 of record BGPR01013409.1, read on the forward strand.
TTTTTCTTATAACCAGAGAAAACCTGTATATTCTTTAATAGTAACTAGAAAGGCTGCTGTGAGATTCGACCTGATTCTACAATAGAGTATCGACCCGTGACCACAGATCACAACGGTTTTGTGTTCTTAATCCTTTCTTTCTCACTGAATAGAAACAAATAAGGTTTTCAGTAGTTAGGTTAGAATTCATTGTTTTCAATAACTGATACTTACTAACAGGCTTCTAGTTTTATTCTTTCTCAGAAGAAAATAAAAGTAAAATATCCTCCGGAAATCTGATCATATATATAAAAATCTACTGAGCAAATGAAATATTAGCAGGTCAAAAGTTGACTTATTAATGATATATAATTATTATGGTGCGACTGTAATTTTACCTAAAATAGCAATGCAGAACTAGCAGTTAAACTTGAAACATTTAAATCTGCAAAATCTGTTAAAAATTATAGATGATATAATTCATCTAAAATTTATATAAATTATTCCTATGCAAAAAATTGAGCTATACAAAATTAATAATGTCCAAAATGTAGGAAAAATTATTAATAAATAATTTTTATACCAGAGCAGCATCACAATTTAAACAAAATAGGTTTTACGAAAATTAAGTTGAGTTTCAATGAACCAAAATTTAACTGCAAATAACCTAACAGTTCTAAGAAACATTTAGTCTAAGGGCAATCACGTAGAATTTTCACTATTTCAGAAATTGATGACCTTTACTTAAGAAGTCAATAACTTAGACGGTATATTCTGAAAATTCATTCAAATATACTTATGAGTAATTTTACGATCTTTGCTCGAACAATCTGCTTTTAGTGAAAGAAAAAAAAGAGGCTTGCAGTTCATATTAGGGAGCAACAGAATGCACAAAAATTGATATGGTTTTAAATGTCCAATGGGTAATATTTGAGTGAACAAGTTTTTTAACAGCATATAGCTTTCATTTCTAGCTTACGTGTTGTAGGAGATACTTTCCTTTTATAATACTGAATGCAGATTTTAATAGAATATTTTTCCCGAAGCGGTTCTTTCATGTCTTAAAGAAGTATCCTTACTGTCAGTGGAGTTCTATGCATACGATATATTTCAAGGGATCCGTTTTTTTGGAAACATTTTAAAAAGAAAGTAAAATTTAACGAAAAATATTGGATATATTTCATGCGGCGATTTTGACATTATTAGAATCCATCGGAAACTTGAGTACATGAAGAAAATACCATATTTTTTACATCCTAGTTAGTAAACTTCACATATGAAAATTATAAGTTTAATTACTTAACGCTAAAGTTGATATATTCAAAATGAAACATATTTTTAAAAAAAGAAAATCATGACAAATATCGACGAAAAATATTAAAATTCATATTAAAATGCCGGGTACTTTGGAAATGATTGTTAGTGCTACTTTTAAGCTCCATTAAAGTGAATTCCAGACATCTCTAACAGCAATCATTATTCAAGAATTTCTGTCATCTAAGGTAGGAAATCTAAACCCAGAAATCCAGAAAAAAATCTACAAAAGGTTCTTGAAATACTTCATTTGGTTAATATACTAGATTGCACGAAAAAACTCACACCGATCCAACCTACCCTAGAGGGTGAAAGATCTATAAAAGGACGGTGGGAAAGAAAATCTATTCTCCAGCATGCATTGCCAGTGACCCCGTCAGCTGTTATTAAACAAGAATATGAATATATAAACAAAATAAATTTAATGCACAAATATCTTAAGATAGCATAATCTTCAGAACTACCGTATAAAATTAAAGACAGGCTAAAATTATCTTTAAATCATACATATTAAAATCTGTGACAAATATAATAGATTTGGTTAAATGCGAAAGAAAATTATGATTTTCTGTAGAAATTTTGTATTAAGGGGCATTGTTCGATATAAAATTTCATTTATTATGATTTTCTGTAGAAATTTTATTTTAAGGGGCAATGTTCGATGTAAAATTTCATTTATTATGATTTTCAGTAGAAATTTTATTTTAAGGGGCATTGTTCGATGTAAAATTTCATTTTTTCTTCTTCACTGAGCTTTCAACTTTCATTTTGAGTAGACAGGAGGTAAACACAAGCGTAATAATCGCAAAATAATTGCCTTCAAGTACCATAATCCACTTTCCATTTCACCTGGATTTATCCCAGAGATTTTCTTTCGGAGTTCGTTTTTTGTGTTCTTCAACAATGGTTTTCCACGGCCCGGTGACAGGTCATCCGGACTCCCACGCGCACGTTATTCATGAAGTTCTATGAGAAGAATGTCGCGAGTTTGTCCACAGCGGTTTGTCATCTGGTAGCTCAGATAAGATTCCGAACAGTAACACTTAAAGTGTGAGAATTGAAGAAATGGTATAAACAACGGCACTTTTATTTCAGTGCAAAATTCTTTGTTTCACTCAAAAGAAATTTCTCAAAATATATTGAACTGAAAGGCGAAAAATAAATATTTTTCTGTATTTAAGCTAAATATTGTAAATTTGTGTAAACCAGACACTTCTGAAAAGGGTTCAAAATAATGAAATTAAACTATGAAAACTACTTTATTTTAAAAGAGTCATTTATAAAATGGTATGGAATAAATTAGAATTTCAACCGAATAAATCTGTTCTAAATGAAATTTAAACTAAATTAGTTTTTTAATGATTTTATAATTTTCCGTTTGTTAATTTTTTAAAAATTTTCTTATACCGTTAATTTTATTAAAATTTTCTTTTAAAATTTCTTTATACCTCAAAAAAGAAAAAAAATTGTCAAATGACTGGTTATTTTGATATTCCGCATTTTTTGACATTGTAAACGGCCGGATGGATGTCCAATATAAGAAATCATATCATTGTATTATTTTTTGCCCAATGATTCTTTAAATGAGAATACGATAACTGTTCTTTACGATGCAGATATCATCTTTGCAGTCATTCTATTCCTTAAGTAATTTACATCTGAAAATTTGCTAGAAGTCGTAACACGAATGTTACTTTTGAATATCAATTTTTACCATTTTTACACGCTTTTATTTAACTTGATTCCTTTCATGTTGGTAAATATGGTATTTTGTAATCTATTTTTCACTCACTTGTCGATGCGCTAGAGCTCTGAAACTTCGGTCAGTCTCGTGGTCAGTGAGATATTTTAATATTTTCAGAGTTTATTACCAGTTAATTGATTAAATTTAATTGAATTTTGATTTTATATGAGATTTACCATCTGGTTGTGAATTTGATTAAAGCCGTCTGCTATTTATAATAACGAATATCAAATATATTAAAAACTAAAAAGTGAAATATAATAAAAATAAAAAAGTTTTAGAAACGCTCTTTTATTAATGTACTCAAAAGTAGAAAATTGCTATTTTAAAATAAAAAAATCTGGAAGTTACAATGAAATCATAAGGACTAAAGTGCTGAAAACAATCTATAATATAAAACAGAAAATACATGTGTCTTTCTATCGGTCGGTCACAAGAACTCCTCCTAAACGATGAACGGTAGAGCCTGAAATTTGCACATGACGAATTCTTAGGATATTAATTGAATAACGAAAATTAGCCCAGGTTAAGCCTAATGCTTAGGCGCTTTTCGCCAATAACTTCTGAAATATTTATTGCACGAAAATTATTTTTAGACCATCTCAAAGAGCAATGAATTATCTTTTTAATGTTATTAATCCACTGCAGTAAAATTTTTCTCTAATTGTAATTAAGGTTTCGAAATTTAATTTTAACGCAATTCTTAACCATACTTTCTATTCTTATAAAATTAAATTCATGCCAATTTACTGTTTATCAAATCCTTCATCCACATGCATTTGCTACTGTTAAAGTTATTATAAGAAAATATTGTTTACTTTGGACATTTTTATATCCAAGGCAGATATTTCATTTCCTGTATTATGTCGTAGCATATATCTCTTTTAATATGGCTGCACAGTAGGGTGGGTCAAAAAACCTCAATTTTTTTTCATGTCGCTATAACGCGGAAAATTTGCTAATCGGTGTGAAATAAAACGAGGAAAAAATTAAGGAAATTGATTGATATCTTCCGTTGCCGTAAGAGCCTTGAAAATCGTAAAAAGTAACAAAAATCGACTATTTTTCAAAATTTTTTAAAATTTTCCTCAGTTTCTTTATTATAGCACTAGCTGTTAAGTTCTCATCTCTTTTCAAGAATGCTAAAATTTATTTTATCAAAATCGGTCGTTAACTACTGGTGGGACATTCTGTCCAAAGTTGACAAAAATTTGTGAAATTGCTTCAATATGCAATTTTTAGGTACTAATCCTCAACATAACCTTCACACATCATCTTGTCGACGAATTGCAACATATCGATGCATATACACAGTAAAAGGTTATTTAGGTCTAAAAATAAATCATTTTTATTTATTTACTTTATTTATTGTAACGCATTGCAAAACTGAGCTTCAAAATTGCAATACCAGTTATTACTTAAGAACGAACGGCAAAACTGCAGAAAGTAGCAAAAAATTAACATACCTTTAAAGAAGATACTTCAGCAATTAAAATATCTTTATGCCTCTTCAATTCCTTGCATGGTGCTTTCCTCTTTCTTCTCAACAGATGATACTTGTATGTGTGATTTATGGGAAAACTCGGACATTTCGAGCAGCAACGTCGTTTCTGTGCTTCCACAAACTTTTCGCGATGCTTCTGATCAGCGCTACCCTTTGGATTTTAAGGCTCTGGACACAAATATGATGTGGAGTAGGGTGGGCCGAAAAAACTCAAAATTTTTAGAAGAAATAATAGTAAATTGTAATTGTGCCTCTATTAAAAGTAAATGCAAAGTCATTACGACAGCAAATATCAACATGGAAAATTACGTGTAGCATAACATAGTAATTTGATATGTTCCGATTATAAAAGTGTACCCGTTCATTTTCATCTTTTAATAAGAGTTTATGTTTTCTTAGCGTAAGTTTAATAAAATGAATTTTCCTAACTAGTAGGTGGATTCATGCATTGATATCCTGATTCTTCTTTGATAAATCCCATTTACTAAACTATAGAAAACTTTATTTACGAGGGATCCACATCATATTTGTGTCCAGAGCCTTAAAATCCAAAGGGTAGCGCTGACTAGAAGCATCGCGAAAAGTTTGTGGAAGCACAGAAACGACGTTATTGCTCGAAATGTCCGAGTTTTCCCATAAATCAGACTTACAAGTGTCATCTGTTGAGAAGAAAGAAGAAATCATCATGGAAGAAATTGAAGAGGCATAAATATATTTTAATTGCTGAAGCATCTTCTTAAAGGTCAGTTAATTTTTCTTGCTACTTTCTGCAATCTTGTCATCCGTTCTTAAGTAATAAATGAAGGGGTGAGTGGATGAAGAAGGTATGTAACATTTTTGTTCAAATTGAGTTGATTTTCAGGGATGAAGGAGGTATAGGTTGGCCTGTTTTTCGGTTCTTACAGCAACTCTCTAGGAGCATTTTTAAGCTATATACTAGTGTAATGAAGCAGGTATGTGACAACAACAAAGTATATTTCTGATGGAAGAAGGATAACGACATAAAATACCACACACCTCCTTCATTTAGTCATTTAATTTTACTAAATATATCTCCAGTGGAGAAAGGAGGTATGCAATGCAAAATACCACATACCTCCTTCTTCCACTTAATCATTTTGACAGACTCCTGCTCAGGCCAAAATAAAATAAAAACTGATGATTTGTTTGTATCAATATCTTGTACAAAAAGCTCAATTTAAGACAATCGACCACAAGTTCCCAGAAGTAGGTCATTCATACTTGGATTCGGATCGGGATTTTGGCCGAATAGAGAAAAATTTAAGGAAACACCAGACTATTTGTACTCCTCTACAATATTGTGAAATCATTATCTCTTCTAGTAAAAAAATATGGTTATTGACATGGAATAGCATTTCAGAGAAACTGAGGATCTCCCCAAAAAGATGAAACTTTTTTACAGAAAAAAGATCTCCTGAATGAAAAAGTACATTTCAGAGATAAAATTAAATGGATTCTTGTGGACACTTTTGGGTCATACCTTTTCAAAGAGAACTTTGATAGCTATACTCCCTTTAGAGAGGTAAATATTCATAAAGTTTGAAAAATAAATCTTTTCTTACCGATGACTTCGACATCCTAAGACTCTTCAGGAAAACTGGCACACTGTCTAAGGAAAAAGTTGAAAATCTTAAGGAACAGTTGTCCTTTATTCCAGAATAACACAAGTGGTTCTATGAGCAGGTTTAGCATGAAAATCGGGTTAATGAGATAATATGAACAATAATTTTATTGAAAGCTTCTTGTCTAATACAAACAGTTATTATTATTAAAATAAGAACAATTTTCTTCATATGTTATTTTGATATGTTATGTAATAGAATAAAATACTTTCTAATTTACAAACAATACTTATATAAAACAATATATTTTTTTATTGCATGGTCATAACCCCATACATTTCAGAAAATGATAAAAGAAATACTAACTTTGTGAGTGGAAGAAGGTGGTATGTACAATATATATTTTATTTTTATTTTTTAAACTCATAATAAAACAAAATTCATATTGAATAAAATTTTTACCACTTACAGGAATAATATATTTTACTAAGAACTTAAAAAAATATTAACAAAAAAGTAACAGAATGACAACTTTAAGGCTAAATATCTCAGAACACACTTGCTGTTACATACCCCCTTCATCCACTCACCCCTTCAAATGGTATTGCAATTTTGGAGCTGAATTTTGTAATGCGTTACAATAAATAATGTAAATAAATAAAAAAAAAGATATATTTTTATACCTAAATAACCTTTTACTGTGTATATGCATTGATCTGTTGAAATTCGTCGACAAGATGATGTATGAAGATTATGTTGAGGATTAGGGCCAAAAAATTGCATATTGAAACAATTTCACAAATTTTTGTCAACTTTTGACAGAATGTCCCACCGGTAGTTAAAGACCGATTTTGATAAAATAAATTTCAGTATTCTTAAAAAAGATAAGAGCTTAACAGCTAGTGCTATAATAAAGAGATCGAGGAAAATTTTAAAATTTTTGAAAAATAGTCAATTTTTGTAACTTTTTACGATTTTCAAGGCTCTTGCGGAAACGGAGGATATCAATCAATATATTTTTTCCTCGCTTTATTTCACACCGATTAGCAACTTTTCGGCCGTATAACGACATGAAAAAAAAAATTGAGTTTTTTCGGCCACGCTACTGCACAGTAATCCAATTGCTATGCAAATGGATTAATCACTCTTTCTATGATGTATTTTGTTTAATTTTCTAAATTTTTAAATGATCCTCATGAGTGTGTTCTTTCAAGGTTACTTGGACCGATTCCTATCGAAGAGAGAGGAACTAGGAATGAAACCGGTCTATCTGTCACAAGAAGTCTACCTAAACAATGAATAGTATCGGCACGAAATTTGCGCATGCCATTCTGGGATCCATTTCTAGATCAATTGTGCTTTTCCAATATTCAAAAATTATTACTTCTTAAAATATTTAATTAAATAACAAAACTTAAACCAATTTTCGGCGTTTCTTTTTCAGCTTTTTGCCAATAACTTCTGAAATTTGCACGAAGGTGATTTATATATCATCTTAAAAAGCAGAAAAGTTTCTTTTTACTAATCTGAATTTAAATGGCATACCTTCTTTTCTCCCAATTTTAATAAACACTTCGAAATTCATTTCAAACATAACAGTGCTTTCTATTATTGTAATTAAATTCAAACCGAATTTGTTTTGCACAGTAATCCAATGACGTTAGTTATTTATTTTCTCTATGCGATGCTTCATTTAATTTTTGCTTTCTTTTAAATAATCCCAATGAGCGTGTAAATTCATTCAAGGTTATTGAGTCCAGTTACTATCGAAAAGAGAGAACATAAGCAGAAATAAAAGGAACATTCTGCGTCGTTTTTCCGATCAGGCACACAGACACAAAAAGAAGAGAATGGTACTTCTGATAATGGTAATAAAATCCAAGATGTGAAGAAGCTTCTGTTGTCGCCGTAGCAATGATGAGGAAGAAAAAAATGGATTATCAAGGATTGTTAGATTCGTGCCAGATGATTCAAAGGCCGGAGACGAAAGGAAGAGAAGGGTTGAACTGCTGGCCGAGGGGTCATATGACGCGGGAGTGGACGAACGGAAACCGAAAGATGCTGGTGCGAAAAACTGTTTTATTAAGCTTAAAATATTATAAGTACTTAGACTTGAACAGATTTTTATCCCGAGCAACGTCGGGTATATCAACTAGTATCTTATATAAAAATGAAACCGCAATGGATTTCAAAAATAAAACACCCCTAAAATTTATTTAAAAATTAAAATATATATTATAAATGTGATTGAAATTCCAATACATTTAATAATTTTTCATAACACTATAAAAAGTTTTATAAATAATGTGCGTTTAATTCTTGTCATTGTTCATTAACTTTCATGGCTGTTTAACATTCTTTAAACTAATCACAATCAATTTTTCTAAATACCACTGATTAGAAACTAGTAAAAACAGAGCTGATGATTAAAACTACTTAATAAGAAGAGTAAAAACTTTAGAAGTAATCAGAGTGATGTTAACTATTATAATATGCTTCGTTATCTCCAATACTTGTAGCTATGCAAACACTAGTAATATAAATATGACAAATCTTCATTAGCAAAAGTTTTTGTTATCATCAGTTTGGACTTAATGTCGGTCAGTCTGATAATTATTGTTTACGATTAAAATGCAGAACTGTAAGCCTATTCATGTTTTAATTTTTTCTTTCTTAAACAGGAAGTAAGATTTTAGAGTTCTCTATTTCGTTTTGTTAAAAAGAAATAATTTTCCAGCAGGTAGTTGGATGCTGAGGTACAGGGTTTGGTGCACGGTCTGCTTTTTGTCAATCACCGATCTGACATCTACCATAGTTTGCTGATTTTAACTGAAATTAGAGTTGCATTTCGAATATCTGCTACACTGGCGTTCTTCGGAACTGCTAGTGGCTGAAATTTGTATGTCTTTAAGAACAGGTCAAATGAACAATTATATATTATTACATGGTGATTATCACAATCCGCCCCTTTTTTCTGTTTAAGTGCGTATTTTAAATGTTAAAATAACTTATTATTTTATTTATGATCATTAAGTTATTCTACAATTAGCGATGTAAAAAATATATGCGCTCAAATAAATGCATAAATTGACTTACTAAACTTTTGAAAGAAAAAACATTACGAGCCAAATTTACAAAGTTTATTATTAAAATCACCCAAAAATAGCTTTGAAAGAAATTTAAACCAGACACATTTACTTAATCTATAAAGTTTTTGTTTGGGAAAAATACACAAAAGAATTAGAATAATAAATTTTATAGATACATTAATTTCATATGAAAATAATCTAAACAATAACTGATAAAAGCAATAATTACATTACTTGTCATGAAGACTAGTGATTATGTGTACATTTTTATATTAATTAATAGGAGTTTCCATTCTAAAAAAAATTAGAACAGAAGCAAAGAGCACATTAGAAATCATAATCGAACATGATCATATGATTGGTACAACATAGTTGCCAGTTACACAGGGTCATCGAAAATGAATGATGGGATTACAGAATCGTATTACATAAAATAATAAACATATATGCATGTAAATTTTGTGCTAAAATATTAAGAAATATACATAGTTTTATATCCATTTCAGTAAATGTAGATATGTACATCATTAGTTGTTCGATACACGTCAAGACGATATTCCATCTCCTTTCATAATGCGCATATCGAAACGTAGTCAAATGGATATAAACCTTAGTACTTTCCTTAATATTTTAGATCAAAATTTACGTGTGTATACGTTTATTTTTTGTTTAATAAGATTTTGTAATTCCGTAATTCTTTTTCGATGTTGCTTTTACTACTCATTAGGAATAATTAAATGTTTCTAAGGTAAAAATAAGGCAGATGCATTCTTCTGAAGTAGCAAAGTTCTCCAGTTAATATTTTGTAGAGAATCTGGTCAACCCCCTCCCAATAATTGTGTTACATTACAGAGAGATCTATTGTCAGAAAATGAATGTGCAATCTTTAAGCCCATTTAGGATACCTTGCGGAACTAATTGGAGAGAAGATCATAGAGTACGGATGCGACTCCGAGCATGAAAAATGGGGTTATAGTTTATTACAATGTTTTTAAGTTTTGAAAATGTACTTTCGCGACTTGGATAAGTAGGAATAAATCATAGCAAAAAAATAAAGATATTGCTCGTTAAACAAATTAACATCGAAAAAAAAGACAATGTGATTCAATACACAAAGTTTTAAGTAGTTTCATAGAATTTTTATTACTGAAATCTCAGTATTTTTTTATGAATATGTGAATGAATATTTTTTATATTGTGTTTATAAGAAAACTAGTCATTGATTTTTGATTCTTAATTGCTTTGTTTTCTCTACAATCTAATAATATGACACTCTCTATTTTGAGAATGTGCTGTTTCGTTGAGGATGCATTGTTCATGAATTTCATATAATTTTTGTTTCAATTATAACATCTACGGAAAATTTAAAATTCGCTGAATAGTTTAAAAATATGATAATTCGATGCATTTCACGAGCAAGACATCTAATCAGCTACGTTTTTTTCAACTATTCGATAAACTACGATAAGTAGTAAGATCAATGTGAATGCGATAAAAATGATTATGATATATTTTTCGTTAAGGAAACTATTTTATTGCTGAATTAGCCTTTCATTCAGTTTTCCTACACGAGCATCATACTTAAAATTTCTACTCCGTTTCAGAGTTTAGTCTCAGTTATTCTTGATAAGCGTTTGATTTTTTTGAGACGAGCATTTATTTCTCCCTACAGTTGACCGTCTTTGAACAATTAATCGTTTGTCTATGGTCAATTAATGAATTTTCCAGACTTTGTTAAGCATGTGGTCGTGTTGATGCAATATTAATCTTTTTATCCATCAAGATCGGAAAATATAGCTAATAGATTTTAAGTTCTCTACATTTTGAGCTTCAGATCTTCTACTAATGATAAATTCTAACTGATCATTTAAGTAGACAAACGATACTTGATTTAAAAATTTATTTTGTGATATCTCAGTTATAATTTTACTGTTTAATTAAGAAAAAAATTCAATGGTAGGCTGTCTCTGCAAAACGGCCGCTGGGATTGAAAAGCGTAGACTTACTTACCTTACTCAACTGTGACTTTCTGTGACTAAAGTAGCTCTATGTGACTATTAACTCTATAGTCTATAGTGACTATTAGTCTAGTGTGACTATGTGACTCTATCTATCTGAAATTCTTCGTGATTTGCACCAACTTTGCAATTCGACTGTGACTAAACCGTCGTTCCAAATTCTAAAATTATTTTTGCAATCTTCAATGCCTACCTTTCTTTGTTAAATGAAACTAAAACCAATTCTCTGTTATTTGGTTGCGGAGCTATAAGCGTATAACTTTAGCACAAAATTCGACGCAATTCAACAATTCTTGAGTAATATTTCGCGTGAACTTCCTATTGATGACTGAATTGCCTTAGTCTGCGTGAGTGCGCATTGGTCGCTTTGACGTCATCAAAATCTTTAGTGATTTTAACCAACTTTGCCGATCGACTGTGACTAAACCGTAATTCCAAATTAAAATTTTTTTTTTACAATCTTCAATGTCAACCTTTCTCTGTTAAATGAAACTAAAATAAACTCTATGTTATTTGGTTGCGGATCTATAAGCGTTTAAAAATACCACGAAAACGTCATAATTTTTTCCTTTCCCGACACACCATTAGACCACTATGGAGAGACCGAAGTATATGTCAAAAACGTAGAAAAAGCGCGATTACACTGCCAAAAATAGGCACACCACTTTCATATAAATTACGTAGTGTACGTAAAAGTAATGTTACATCAAAATATGATATACAGCTGAGGTGCTGTCGTTTATTGATACGTGGCAGAAAACAGTCTTTAAAATCGTCAACAGTTTCTGCAATAGAAACTTCAAAATGAAATTTCGCGATGGTCAATTTTATTGATACGAGTATTCGACATCATTTGTCAAAGAATTACAATGTCTTGCTTGTCAGTGAGCGAATAGAAGCTGACCAGAATCTATGCAGCGAGATGGTTGAATGCGACTCCTTCTGTATTTTATAAACTGTGGACTGCATTTTTAAGAACAAAATCAACTTTTAGGAGGTACAGCCATTGAAGACGTAGGGCTTTAAGTGCCGCAAATGACCGTTATATGCAGCAAACTTCAAGGGGGAACAAAATTGCTACACCAAGCCGTCTGAGATATTCTCCTGTAGCAGCCACTGGAAGGCTGGTATACAGATCAACAGTTCGGAGGAAGCTGCTTGCAAGACGTCCAGCAGTGTCTGTATCTCTCACACCAACGAAATGAAAGGTTTAATTGGGCTCGTGCACATGTCAATCGGAGTGCAAGTAAATAAAGGGCTGTTCTCTTTATTGATGAGTCCAGGTTTTGTTTGCAAAGGGATTCAAGAAGATTGTTGTCTGGGGGACCTGGAAACCCGCTATTATGTGAGTCATATCTATGAAAGAGACAGATTGGGTGG
>BGPR01013409.1:15059-41858 GCA_013235015.1 Araneus ventricosus
CCTGCGATATGTGTTAGAGACCATGGCATCAATGTGTTGGGAAAAATCAAGTTTAGTGTCAAAGATGATCCCAAGATCCGTGACTGTATTTGAGCTTGGTGAAACAAGATGTGTTAATTTTATATACATGAGTCAAAGGTTGAGCTTTTCGAGTATAACTAAGAACACTACAATATAATACACACATTTATAATGTTGTAGCAATTGTCTATTTAGGACGAATCATCGAAATTCTAAAGATATTTAACGATTCCATAGCTCAAAGATTATACAAGGAGTTCCTTTTTTCGAAGGTATATTTGGTAGATTCATTATATAATTTTATAGAAGTGTTTGTTTGTAATTAAAGGATTTCTGTGCATGCAATTAATTTTCCTAATGATGTTAATGACTAATTTCTTGTTGATGCACTAATAACCAACGGGATGAAAAAAATGCCTTTTTTTAAACTGATTTACAATTTATTTCTCATATACAGTTAATGAAGCTGTTTTTAATTAGTATGATTTTTTTCTATCGCTGTAATTAAATTTTACTTTAAAACAATGTTCTTGTTTTTCAGCATGTGACTAAAAAAATAGAGGTTGATTTCTTTAACGATGGTAATTAGTATCTAGATCGTAGCACATATTCATTCCCTTCATTTCATTGGATGTTTTTAATTTAAAGAATTTTCTTTTTGGTATTTTTTTATTATTATAAAATACTTTAAATGATAAAATAACAATATATTTTTCGTCAGAAAAAGAATGCATAAAAATTATTAAGGAAATATAGATGAATTTAAAAAAGAAATAAATTTTTAAAAAAAATGGTTTTGAGAAACAGTAGTTTGCATTACCAAGAATAAAATGCGATGTATTGGATTTTTATTTTGAATTGTATAATTTAGTGGGTTTTAGAGTGAATTTAAATAATTTAGTATTATATAAACCTATCTAAAATGGTTCTAAATTGTAGTTGGACAAAGCGGAATTTTAAAGAATTTTATAAGTAGAATTTCTAAAAGGAATGACTTTTCTTTAAAAAAAAAAAAGAGTAGTAATCGAGAATTCACGGTAAAGGTAAATCTAAAGCAAAAATAAATTATTTTATTTTATTTATGTTCATTCTAAAACAGAATAAAGAATATAAAGTATTCAAAATAGATTCAAGCAACAACTCCACGAAAAAATAATTGGCAGACTACAAGACCCGAGATAAGATCTCTTTTATAGAAGAAACAAACGCAGAGAAAAGGTGTTCGGGGTTAATCCGCTATAATGAAGAGTTAAACCACTTGGCGCTTTTTTATGGCTCTGTATGAAAGGTTGAGGAAAAATGACGCTTTAAGAAGCAATAAAGTGAGACATGATTGACAAGTTACGATGCATTCAATTAGTTACTGATAAGATTGTAAGAATAGGAACTTTTTGTTTTTATAAATAGCACGAGATGTATTGAAAGAGTTGACTATTTTCATGTATATATTTTTCATTCATAATTCACCAGTTTTGATTTTGTGAGACAAAAATTAGTAAGTGATTAAAAAAAAAATTCGACTGTAGGCTGTCTCTGCGAAACGGCCGCTGGGATTGAGGGGCGTAGTCTTACTTACCTTACTCAACTGTGACTTTCTGTGACTAAAGTTGTTCTATGCGACTAAAGTAGCTCTATGTGACTTTGACCCATGACCTATGCTCTATGACCTTTCTCTGTTAAATGAAACTAAAACCAACTCAACTCAATTAAATCGATGGAAAGGACAGCTCAATTAAATTGTTAATAATAATTAATTAAGGACAGTTAATTAACCGATTACTCAATTGTGACTTACTATGACTAAAGTAGCTCTGTGTGACTTTGACCTATGACCTTTCCTCTATGACCTTCCTCTGTTAAATGAATTAATCTGAAATGAATTAATTATTAATCTGTTAAAATCCAATTAATATACCGCTCACAACCGATGCTCGCGCGCATCGGTTGCTGTGACGGCAGCAAAATTCTTCGTGATTTTCATCAACTTTGCAACACGACTGTGGCTAAACCATTATTTACAAATTCTAAAATTATTTTTGCAATCTTCAATGTCCACCTTTCTCTGTTAAATGAAACTAAAACAAACTCTCTATGTTATTCGGTTGCGGAGCTTTAAGCGTTCAACTTTACCACGGAATTCGACGTAATTCAACAATTCTTAAGTAATATTTCTCGTGAACGTGAGATCGATGAATGAATTGCCAAATGTACTTGGATAGTCTGCGTGCGCGCATCGGTCGCTGCGAGGCTATCTAAATTTTTAGTGATTTTCACCAACTGTGAATCTCGACTGTGAATAAACCGTAATTCCAAATTCTAAAATTCCTTTTGCAATCTTCAATGTCAACCTTTCTCTGTTAAATGAAACTAAAATCTACTCTCTATGATATTTTGTTACGGATCTATAAGCGTTTAAAAATACCACGAAAAGTGTTATAATTTTTTCCTTTCCCGACACACCATTAGACCACTATGGAGAGACTAACTCTACATAAAAAATGAATCTTGTTGCTCTAAAGGTAAATGTATGATTTGACTCAGTTTTATAAAAGCGTATGATTTGCAATTGGGCCAATGAAATTAATGTAAATTCGTGTTTCCAAAGACTCTGGCATTTATTTCTCCAAGAACTATATTAAGATACCTTGTAGGAAAGGAATAAAACTTCCTCGTATTTAATGGACAATAATGGAAATAATAAATTCCTCTCACTATTTCTACGTCTTAGGTTTAAATTATTTTATGGGCACTGTGTATACCAGTTCAGCAGTTTGACAGCAACAACAACAACAACAAAAGTGAGTGTATATCATTTTTCGAAGAATGTGCCGATGTGTAAGTAAACACTGTGTTGGCCTTAACCGTCTAATCGAGTACTTTTTTTTAAGATAATAAATAATAGACGGATTTTGTATGCATTAGAGATTTGCCAAAAATTATTATTCACAATTAAAGTTAAAGATTAAGAAATTAAACTTCTGCCAATACGGAATTTAACTTCACTTAAGAACAAAAAGATGGTTTATGAGTTCATATTTTTATTAACTGGAGTAATTCATTGTTTTGAAACTATTGATTGATTATTGTATCTTTTAAAGCATATAAAAAAAAGATACTGATAAATTATTTCTCTAATACTCTTAAGTTTAACTGCCACACTTGTACTTAAAACAAAATTAAAAATTTAAACACTTATTTTTCATATAAATGTTTTATTTCTATGATAAAAGAGCGCTTTATGTAAGTATTCATATGGTGAATAAAAGTGTCAATGAAAATTATTATAATTTTTGCATACATGAAAATTATTATTCTGTCAGCTGAAACTATTTTTTCTGTTACTTTGCATATAAATTAATTTAAAATTTCGAAATATTGAAAAAATTTCGTAAAATTTCCAATATTAAATTACAGAATTAAAGGAAAAAAGTTAATGTAAATTAACATTACTTTGCATGTAAATTAATTTAAAATTTCGAAATATTAAAAAAAATCATAAAATTTCGAATATAAAATTATGGAATTAAAGGAAAAAAATTAATGTAAAAAAATTAATGTAAATTTACAAGCAATATAGAATATTATCGAACATAAATACTTTAACTGCACTTAAACAACAGCTGCTCTTCTTGTGATACTTTGATCATTCACTCTGCATAAAAAGAATGGAAAATAAATGTCTTCGGATTTGCAGACATTTATTTTCATTTATTTTATTAACCCTCTGACTGCTTATTCCGCGATTTCCTCGGGTTGGAAGTAAGTCTATTTTCTGCTGCAACCTGTAATTTTCGCAAGCTAATGGGGTTTACTTACTACTTTGAGAACGTTGAATCATATTATATTAATAAAGCCTTGCATGTAAATAAAAATTCACTTGGATCAACGGTATTTGAACATGTTTTGAAACGTTGCATCTAAATAGTAACTTTAAAAATTCGACAGTCAGAGGATTAAATATGATTACACATTTCTTTTGAAAATATTGCGCTTCCAATAAAAGATCGATCACGATATTTAATTTAAGTAACAAGATTTGAGCACTGATTGGGTTATTGAAGTACAAAGCTTAAAGCTCCCTTTAGATTTGAGAACTTCCGCTCATACTTTAGATAGAAAGCACTTTAGAAATTCCAAACCTAATTTATAAACAACACCAAATCTAAATTATTTTAATATTGTTTGTGGTGCAATTATTATGGAATTTTCAAAATAATTTTAACTCAATTTCCATCTAGAAAAAAAAATTTCAAGCGTTTATTTGTGGTTGCTTATTTCAAACAAAAATTTGAATAGTTTTTGTATAACAATTAGAAATGCACTCAACTCGAAGTTCGTGTTTTGTCTGCATCACAGAACACAATATCTGAATCCTTGACGTGCAGTATTTCGTAAATTTTAAATTTATAATGCCTATGCTAATTAGTTAAATCTTTTTCTGACTAAAGGCGCGCACTGAAATTCAATCCTCCATTTACAGAACATAACTCACTCTTTGAAATCCATTCAGACATTGGCAAAATGTTTACTCTGCAGTGAAGTTGCTCAATCTCTGCCGGATATCCATTAACCATAAGCGCTGCCCATTCATAATGCGATCCAAAATTAATCACTTACTTTATTACGTGCAGACAGAAACTGATGAGATGAAATCTCGTTAAATTAAAGCAACAGATTTACAAAATACCACGAGTAAAAAAAATACACGATTAACCTAAATTTTTAGAAACACAGAGCTATTGTATCTAAAACTAATATCTTTCATACAAAATGCGACCTGATATTACACTTCAACCTTCGTTAGAATTTCCAAATCAGAAAAAAAAAATTGTTAAATTTCGTAACATTGAGGCATGTAACGTTCAAGGCGTGGCGTATCGTAAGACACCAGAAACTGATGCATTGCACTTTCTCCCTCGTTTATTTTTTTTACAATGTAGTCCTATTTGGCCGCCGTGTTTGACCAGTGCTCATTTAAGTAGACAATGGGATTTCTTCCTCGGCCCTTTGTATGGACATTTGTTCCCCCAACAATGAGTGTGTTAATCTCGGTTTGAAATCAGCTTGACCTAGAATTCCCATCTGAGAACATATCGCTTCCTATCCGCTGTGTTGCCATTCCAAGAGGTATAAATACTGACCGTAGGTTCGGAATGGAGTATATACACAAAGAGGGATTTACTCGAACAACAGCAGCTTACCTGTGTCCTGTGGAGTTTAGTTAAAGTTGGGAAACATGATCTTCAAGGTAAGTTGTTTGCGAGGAAAGATACGGCGGATGTTTTCTGATGCAAAAATTTCAGAATGCCTTATACTATGCAGATATTCTTGTAACAAAGATTTTTTGATGTCTAAACAAATCTTGAAATTGTGAATTAAGCAACAATTATAAAAAGTATTTGCGAAAAAGAATAGTAAATTGAAAAGGCTTAAAATTTTCCAGAAGACATCAAATTCTAGATTTTTCAAGTTCTTCTAGTGTTAAAATGTCTCTGATAATTCATTCATAAGACAATATGTGTTTTCCATTGTCCCTTTGATTTAATCGTTAGATTTTGAACGCAGGTTTAAAAGGAGTAAAGTAGTTAAATTTAAATAAACTATTTTCTTAAGTATTCAAGAATTTATTGCTGTAGAGTTCAATGCATCTTCTATTTAAGCTTCTGATACCCTCTTTTAAAAAAAGGTACACTTTGTTATGGTTATGAGAAATTTTTATATAAATTCCTTTCTAAAGCTGCGTTTTATACTAGAATTTGTTTAAATTTATTAAAAAAGATTTTATTTAAGGTTCATTTTTTCTTCAAATTTTAATAAACATTGAGAGATTAAGGCAGTATGAAATATCCAATGAATTTTTGAAAATTTCTCGTAATAATTATGATGTATTCAGCTCACATATTGGTTTTAATTAAATAAAATATAAATATCAAATTATGATGTACGACTTGTCTAAAATCAAGAAATATGTTCTTGAACGATTAGTAGACATCTTGACGTTTCAAAACAAAAAGTTAATAACGCAGAGCCCCCCCCCTCCAACAAATTTGGCTTGACAACCTTTAAAATTATATTCTCGAATTCAAGAAAACGTAATAGAGATTTAAAGGCCATTATAAAAACTCAAAAATTTTAAAGATTTCTTGCAATTGGAAGTATTTCAAAGGTGATCTTAATTGTAAATGCTAACTACAGAAGTAATTTCAGGTGTAATTTATTTATTTTACAATGAATATATTAATATTCTGAATTAATATATATTTAATGAATATATGCTCTTATATTCTGAGACTTTTTCTACGAGCCTATTTTATATTGCTTTAAAATTTAAGAATTCGCAATTTCAATTCCAACTTTCTGTTAAAATCAAACTTATTCATTTCACACAAATCCTTTCTTTTTCTTGGTTCGGGTAATGAGAAATTAATTTCTTCTATTCTTAAAAAATTGGAAAATAAATCTTTCACAGAAGGTTGAAAAGGAAAAAAATTACATGATGAATGCTTTTAGACAGAAAAATACTTTCCTTCTTGAAGAAAATTTTCAATTATGAATTCTTCTGGAACACAACTAATTCCCAAGCACCAAAGCTTGTTGGAATTTTTGAGAGTCATTTAAAAGTCAAAAATTTAGAGGGAATATATCTGAATCAAATTTGTGATGTTTAACTGTGGGAAATAACGCTTTTAACGGAGACATTTTATACAATTTTTAATTCGGGAATTGCAAGAAATCCTCCTTTGCCAATTAGAATAATACAAAATGTTTGAAAAAATGAAGTAAATCCTAGCAAACATTCCGGAAGTAATGCAAAGAATTTTCGAACGGAACTTAAAATTTAATTTTAGAAAAATAATCCGGAAAAATCTTGCGTACTAAAAAAAATAAGTCGATAAATTATAGTGATTTATTCATCTAACGATCGAAAGTTTTAACAAAGATTTTTTTTATTCAACTCAAACAATTCATAAAAATTTTTGTCATACATTTTCCTTATAGACTTCCGGTTTTATGTAAAATGAGATAAAAATAAAACAACCTTTTAATGTCAATATTTAAATACATTAAAATATTTTTTTCCTTCAGGTTGCTTTGCTCATTGCAGTATCTGCCGTAGCCTCTGCCCAGTACGGACATCATTATCCTGCTCATGGATACGGTCACGGTTATGAAGGCCCTCACGATTATGTAAGTGAAAGTGGTTCCTGTTATATGAACTCGCTTTTGTTTTTTCATTGAACCCTTTACAAACAGATCTTCCTCAAAGTAAAGCAGGAAAAAAGTCACCTTGCAATGCAAAGAGGTCAGTAGCGTCTTAGGAGAAAGTATTCGCGCGCATTTTGAAAAGGATTTGAAAGATTCAGCTGATTGTTTCGATTTGCAGCAAATAGAATAAAGCACCTCTTCTGAAATTCGAAGAAATTTATTTAGATTTGCAGTTTTTAAATTTGCTTTAAAATGGAAACGATAAAAAGTCAAAAAGAAAAGTATATGAAAGACGCTGAGAGTTTTTTGGAAAAGGAAAAGTAAAAGATTTATTAATGTGGTTCTTGAGATTCTTAAAACTTAAAATACATAAATCTTGGTGCTAAGGAAATGGTCGTATTTTATGCTCAATAAATTAAAAAATACTTTAACATTCAATTAATAATTCGATATCATATTATGCGAAGACAAATGAGTATTTTATTATCTGGAAGTAACATTTATATTCTATGTTAAAAAAGTGTCACAATAGAAATCGAATAGAATATTTTTGAAGTAAGTGCTCAAACTTTAATCTGGTTGTAATATAAAAAATAACGAAACTTACCATTTCATTTTTAGAATTATAGATCTAAGAATGAAATGGATTTTCTAGAAATCCTATATTGAATGGGAACATTAAAGCATAGATGAATAATCACACGAAGTACTTGATATAATATTTGATAGACCAACCGATTTATGGATACGGTCGCGGTCCATTTATAAATTGTGTTTTGTTAAAGTTTTTCATAATTTATTGTAGAATTTCATTTTGATACTAAGGTCATCTTCAGGTTTTAACTTCAATTGGTACATTTGTGTATAGTATGCTAAATAAATATTATGCCTTAAAATCAAGTTTAGAGGCAGCAGAATTTAAGAAAAAACATTTCCAAACGAATTTAAAAATTTATTTGAGCTAACTGGAAGTTTATCATCTTTATAGAAGATAAAACGACTAAAGTAATACAGTTGAAAAACATAATGAATTTAAGGGCAATAAAAGAAAAGATTCATTCGTTTTGTGAAAGTTAATTTCAAGTAACTATTCCAAAAGTACCAAAAAAAATTTCAGAATCTATTAATTTAAAAAATCTGATTTTTTGTTTATTAATAACTAATTGCATTTAAAAAGAGTATATTTAATGACATAATAATGAACTTTAGTATGTTTTAAACATAACTATAATTATTACTTATTATCAAATAATGGTATGTAAGTTAGTAATAATTTTCAATCTCTATTATATTTTATCTATAAAGATTTAATAACCTTAAATCTTTATAAACGGATGAATTAATAGTTTCTATGGTTTTTTAGGGAAAAATAGTCTAAATTAAATACTTTTTTTGAATTGTTCGATCAAAAGTTTTTGAGAATTTCTATCTTAATTCCTTTAATATAACGTCTGTTTGGAGAAGGTGAATTAATTTTACTGCAGCGTACGTATACTAAAAATGAAATTGTTTTCAGTGCAAAACATGAAACTCAAAAATTCTATCTGTTGTAGCATGCACCCCAGCCTTACGATTACGGATATGATGTAAAAGACGATTACGGCAACAAGCAATTCCGAAAAGAAACCGGTGACGGCAAAGGAGCTGTGAAGGGCAGTTACGGATACGTCGATGCTCACGGTATCCACCGACAAGTCGACTACGTTGCTGACCACCACGGATTCAGGGCACAGGTCAAGACCAACGAACCCGGAACCGCCAACCAGAACCCCGCTGCTGTCGGTGTCCACTCTGATGCTCCAGTCCATGTTCACGCCCCTGCATACGCTGCCCCATCTCATTACGCCCCTGCTCACCATGCTGGACCCCACTATGCTCCATCTTACCATATCCCATACAGGGTACCCAAATATGCCTACTACTAAGCTACTGTAAATAAATTTATGGTAAGTATCAAGGTTTGAAGAAAAGTATTATGATTCCCTAGACTTAACTAACTGACAATACAGTAGAGGGTGTCTTCAAAATGTATACACATTATGAATAACTGTTACGTAAAATATATCAAAGTTTCATCGCTCAACTGAAAATATACAAATTTGGAATCTTGTCATATTTGAATTCTGGCCCTTGACGTGCAGGCACTTGCAATCCACCGATGAGACTGCAAATGTCGCTAAGCATATTATTGGATATTTGGATACATTCTCCTTCATAGATTACTTTCAAGTCGTTGATGGCAGCTAAACTTGAATCAGTATCTAGTTTCAAGTGTCCTTACACAGATGAAATCCGTCGATATGAGACACCTCAATCATCTATTCATAAGAATTCCATCGAGATAGTCCTTAATGTAGCGATGGAATGAATGCATTACTGCTAATTTTCATCAGCAATAACGTCTCTTAGGGCCTACACTGTCGCAAACATAGTAATCTATAGTAAAATAACATGTCTTACAGTCACAATTTTCCCTAACATCTATTCATCTATAATATAAATCTATTCGGGTATCCATCCATAATATATTGCCATTGTCATTTGCAATAAATTAGTTTGTGTTACTCTCATATTTAGTGCGCAATACCATCACTTTGGATCTCCACTGGCCCAATAACTTTAATTTATAATAAAGCTGCTTATGTTACATCAATATAGTCTTTTTGGAGATTTCGGTTGATAACTGAGTTTTAGCTTATGAAATTACTTGCTATTCTGTCACATTTTCTTCAAATTAATCGTGTAACAATTTATCCTAATAATGAAATCATCGTTAAAAAGCCAGAAATCTA
Source organism: Araneus ventricosus (assembly GCA_013235015.1). NCBI lineage: Eukaryota > Metazoa > Arthropoda > Arachnida > Araneae > Araneidae > Araneus > Araneus ventricosus. The sequence goes on from BGPR01013409.1 coordinate 25,079, forward strand.
ATTTCTCTTGAACTTTTTCAGGTCGCTCTCCTCTGTCCCTGATAAATGCGCTTGGATCGGGCAACGGAATGGAATAACGCACCGGCTGTCTTCGGAACGCTCCGATGGCCAAAGGTCCTCCGAAGACGCTGCACTTCTGCACACTATTTATCAACGCTAAGCTTTCGCATAGCCTGTAGAGCTGAGAAGGGTATATTATACTGTATAAAATGTTTTATACTCTGTGTTTCTGTTTCGTCCCGACATGTACTAGTGTGTGTGAAAGATGTTGCATGTAAATAAATGAGATTCTTTGATATAACCTGGCTTGTGGTATATCTATTATTAGGAAACTACACAAAGAAAAAAAACTTTGAAAACTTGCGTTAAAAACTTATTAATTGAATAATGAATAAAGCAGAGAAAAAGCCATTTACGGATCATATTTCATTAACAGCTTGTAGCCTTTTTAGTAAATAAGTAAATGTGAGTAATTATGAAATTTAGCATATTTAAATTTGATAATAGCAAACATTTATATAGCATTATTCAAGGATATTAGACCATTTTATGACTATATCTCATAGTTCCAACCTTATGGAGTTTCTTACGATATGGTATTCGGCAAAATAATGTATTCACAAAGTTTTAAATTGCTTCCTTTTTGAGAAACACTATGCATTTCAAAATAAAGATTACCGTAATAAAAGGAAAAGAATTGCTCAGACTATTATCAGTTAGGCAATAATGCTTGAATGAAAATTTAAAAAACTTCGCTATATGATTGTACGGCGAATGAAAATAAATACTTACCAGATTTTTCTGATCCTGGAGATTTTTTTATCATGAAATCTAATATCAGGATCACTGGCAGTTATAATTTCTTTTTCTGTAGAATAATTCTACAAACATTTAACTACATAATAAGTTACTCTGCAAAAAAAATTACGAGAGTTCTGTTTAATTTTCAGTTTGATTGCTGTTAAATGAACTGAAACAGATGCTTCTGGCCGTGATGCATGAAAAATAGGAATGTATTACAGTTGGCATTTTTCGGACAGTTCTTCAGAAAAAGAATGAATGAATCATTCAGGGATCACGCTTCGTTATGTTCATGTAATTAGCCAACTTTTCGAGTAACAATTACACTTCCTGAATAAACAATAAGCGGATTCATTGTATGACTACAATTTACTTTATCTACTAAGAGCGTTTGTCTTTATATGATAATTTTCAAAATTTCTGAACTAAAAAATATAATCCTATTAAGTCTCAGGTATAAACTTACGTTTCAAAAAATAATTATCTTTGCCAAACTCAAATTTCTTAAAATTATTTAACTTTAAACGATTTGATAGATTTGATGGCGTTAGACTAAACCTTAAGAAATTGTCTTAATATCGTTTTTCATCAATACATTTTTGTTAACAAATATCATGTTTACTTGTGAAATTGAAACATGATAAATGACCTTTCCATGTATGTATACAATCGAAAGAAATCATAAAATTTCATCCTAAAATACAAGGCTAGAATTAATTAATTTTTCAGTAATATTTTTATGATTTTCATTTACGTGTTAAAATTGAATAATTATTAACTGAATATTCCATTTTGTCTTCAACACTATTTTCGTGAAGCTGCAATACAGCGATTACTTAGTTTCGTACCGCACTAAATAATCGATACTTACTGTATCGATATTAAGGTGTAAAAAATTCGAAATATTTGACTTAATCGTATTTTCTCTTCATCTGCTGAAATATGATTATTCTATGGAAATTTGCAGCTTATGATTTAAATAATTTATATCTCACCAGATTTTTATGAAGACTTGGATGCATTGAAAGATGGCGAATTTCAAAATCATATTAATTTTGTTGTAAAATTTGAATCATACAGTAATTTAATAATAAATTATATTTCTTCGGAATATTGGTGCAAAGTTACCTCATAGCTGGGGATTCATCGGAGTTGTTATTTTTTAGTACATTTGAATAACACACTGTGTGCAATGTTAGATATATTTAATGAAGATCTGGGTGGAAATATACAAGAAAAATAAATTGTTTATATATATCTGATTGTAATGAAATATTATACGCCATTGTATCCTGTCAAACCAGGTTGGCGTTTTAGAAGTCCTTTTTATCCTGTCATTGTTGAGTATATAACCACACTTTTATTTGCTAGATAAGCGCTTATTATCATTTTATGGGCTGCAGGAAAATCAAAGCCACTGAACTGGACTATACAAGTTACAACGGTGTTTTATTTCTCATTGGAGAAAACCAGGGTATTTCCAGGTTTTCTTACTTAAAGTAGCTTTCTTTTGCAACAAACTATTTGTTTGGTGTACCAAAAAAAAGCTTCTGACTCTTTAATAGTACACTAACTTTGTGAAATGACATTAAAGCAAGATTCTAGGGTCACTGGAAAGAAATCCATGTACTTACAAGTCCCCAACTTCCTTTTATATACCTTGCGCACATATGAAACAAAGTCGAACATTGTTATTATTATTATTTAATAAAAATAAATTAAAAAATCAACTGAGGTTGCTTTGTAGCCCAATTTTCCACAGTGCATAGAAACCTCCTTTATCGGCGCAAAGTTACCCTAAGGTCAGAAAAGAAAAATGAATTTCACCTTATCTAACAAATATAATTGGCATCGAAAACAACAAAGTGTAAGCTAAGTTTATTATCTTTGACAATTAAATGCACTTACCTTCAGAAATATAGTACTTCCTTCACCAGAGACAGATTTTTCAGTAGTAAAACTTCCGCTGTAAAACTGGCTCAATGTTTTCTTCCTTCTGTAATCACCTAAATAATTGTCATATACGTTTAAGGAATGAAATACGTTAGTCAGTATTGCCAAGAAACGAGGAAAAAATCTCATTCCCGTACCCTTAATCAGTTCGTCTCTGTTTCACTTTTCAACAAAAATTTTGTACTGGTGCAAAGCTATCTCCGCAATTGCAAAGTAACTCCGTTTTACGATAGTATATTAATTTTGGATAAATTCTGGGAAGAAATATACGCAAATAATTCATAAATACTCTAAGAGAAATAAGAAATTCAAAATATTAAATAAGAAATTAAAAATAATCATGAATTCCGTGAAACATAAGAAAAGTTTTATTGGACGTTTCGTGACAATTCATTAAAGGGTAAATTTTTTATTAACGAAAAATATGTTTCCATGTATAGAAAATATTATTTTATCTTTAATGTTGCCATTCCTATAGAATAAAAAATTTACATATATTTTAAATCATCTTTTCCATTTGCTTCCCAGCTGTTGCTCACAATGTTTAATTAAATTTTGTGTCAATCTTTAAAAATTATTAATAAATTTTGGGAAAATTAGCTTTTGCGGGTTTTTAAAAATCGTTTGGTACGGTCTTTATGTTTCCGAAAATTTATTACATTTAAAAATTATTTACTGCAGCTGATGTTCTCATTTAGAAGAAAATATTTTCATCCCAAGTAACGCCGAATATATCACTTACGTTCTTAAATCCAGCTTTTCTTTGGTGAATCATATAAAGCATTCTTCTATTCCACCTTAGTAATAATAGAAGTTTGTTTTTTGTAGTTGATGTCATGCACTTGTTGACATGCATGTCTTGATTACATGAATGTTGTCATTTCAGCAGTAATCAATTTGAATTTTTGCATTGTCGTATCATGTGATTGTAGTTTACATTGTAGATGTGTAAGAACGACATGCGAATTATCCATCTAGCGAGCAATGTTTTTGAGCTATTGAGTTCATATACACATAGAAAGATACAGACGCGCGATCATAATTCTATAAATCATTTTTTTCGAATTTGAGGAGGACAAAACCGTGGAATCAAAAATCTAGTGGCCAGAGATTTTGCTGATTGCATTTTCTCTATGTATGTTTCCCATGGGAGAAAATAAAAATATGTGAATCGATCATTTTTGCTTATGAAAAGAGAGAAAACTGGCGAGCTTTAGAGTAGTTTTTTCTAGGTTTTTGAATAAAAGCGTCGATAGAATTTTAAATTCTTGGTGGCTGAGACCCTCCATATGGTTGCTCGGGAAGAATTTCATGCAGGGATGGAGAACATTAAATCTGACACTGTGAGGCAAAACCTCAGTGTATTAAATGTGTAAGCAGAGAGACAGGTATATAATCTCAGTGGTTGTCTAAATACCTGTACACTAGTCGATTCTTGATAATCCACGTCCTTCTCTATTGAAATTATACCGGAAACTGATTATAGAAATATTAGACTACAAATATAAACCAGTTACCTGCACTAAATTTCCAATAATTTATTCTCTTAAAAGTGGTTTAATTTTTAAAAACTCTTTTAATGAAAATTTTAGAGAACACATTTTGACGTTAAATTTCCTTTTCATATTTAATACAGATTGAAGATAATTTTCATTTAAAATTTTGAGCAATAATGTAGATATGTAGCAAAGGAAGAAAATAGGACAGACGTGTTATAAAGAATAATGAAACGGACTAAAAGTCCTTTTTTAATTTTCATTATTAATGAATTCATCCGGATATATTATATTACGTATAAAATTTCGTTAGATTTAACATATTTACACAACAATGTATTTCTTATTTTTAAAGAAATATATTTAATAATTTTTTAAATATATAAGTAATTGAAATATATTACTTATCTATTTTTAAAATAAAGCGTGAATCAGAATTCTCTTATTTAAATCCAAAAAGCGTTTTTGTCAAACAATCTACAGTGAAAATTATTGGCTAAATATATTTGAAAATGTGACGTTTTTCCCTTTCAGTTTATAATTAAAGAGAGCATATTAATTTATTGAAATATTTTCACAAATATAAAAATAACACTCAGAAATATGAGGCAAATTTTGTAAGAAAATAAGAATTCAAATCAAATTCAAAATCGGATTTTCATCTATAGATTAGCTGAGAATATCGTTCCATTTATATATTTAATCTACAATTTTTTGGTGTCAAAAATACTAATAGATTTCATCTTTATAGTGCCAAGTGATATCAATTGCTATGTAATATTTTAATTCCGATAATTGTATTACACTTAAAGTGTAGAATATTCCCACTTAATGCACTGCGGTTTAAAAACTTGACTATCAGAAGGGCTAAAAATACTCTACTACTAAAAACAACCTTTTGTATTTACAAAAACGTGTTTAAAATAACCAACAGAACGAGATAGGTAAGACGGGTAAGAGGGTACCAATTTTACAACATCAAAGATTTATTCTTTCGCTGTCTTTACCTGCTATGATTTTCATCTTTTATACTGTTACAATACATCAAAGTGTTCAATAGACTTCAGTCTTTAACTCTCTTTCGAAATGAATAGCTTATTTCAGTGCAAAACCTAATTTATAAATATGTAGTCACCGATAGCCAGGTTCCCATCGCTTAGAAAACGTTCTCTCTCTCGTCGAAAACGTTTGAAATAAATCACTTATTTCAGTGCAAAACCTTATATTTGTAATGACTTAGAAATTTCCCCATATTTAAAATAAATCTTTTTTAACGACAGTTATTTTTTAATTACGAACGAATTATTTCTACTTCAATCCTATGATAAAAACACTTCTACTGTAACTAGACTCGCAAGAGTCCCAATATTTCTCGAGCCTCAACTTCGGTACTTTTCCCTTTTTGGTATTATAAAAACTCTCCGCGTCTGTGTAATTCTCTCTTTCGTAATTATGTAACGCTCTAAGCAAGTCACGCCGTTTTAGACGTAATTCATTACTCCTGGCCATGGCTTTAATTTTCCCATAATCTTTTGAAAATTTAATCTATTATTGAGTACTCTATAACTAATTTAATCTTGCCTATTTTTTTAATCTTTTCTCTTAGATAAGGGATTAACATATAGACACGTGATCAAAATGAGGGGAATATTAGCTATTTTTAGTAAATTACGTAAGTGTTTTAGCAAAAAGTATGGCGCCAACAATGGTGGCGTGTGGAAGTCTATGGGGTTTTATGTTGGCGTGTGGAAGCAATTAAAATATTCTTTTAATAATGAATATGCCAAAACGCGAGATTTAACATACCTCCAGCGCGGGGAATAAAACGAAACTGGAGTGTAAGAAAAGTGACTTTGGAATACATTAATATTGTACTAAGATTTCAAAATGTCACACGCACGCACACACACACACATGTAGTCACAGGGTTAGTGAGCACTAGGGTGCCTCGTTTTTCAACTTTTTTTCGGAGCGAAATGTAATACCGGGCAAAAGTGGCTAATCCACATGGATATTACAGATATAAATTTTTTTTCAAATCAAATGATATCTTCTGTGAGAAGTATTGCCTCAAAATTTCGAATAAAAACACCAAAATTGTCATTAATTTTAGTTAGGTTAAAACGGTCAAATTTTTGCGTTAGGAGATGTCAACTGTGATGAAATATAATGTTCAAACCTCAAAATGCCAGTTAAATGCCATTGGGGAGGGCAGAGATACCTCCTGCTGGGGCTAGAAATGGAGCGCAAATTCAGTACATTAAGCAAATTAGTTACGCCGGTCCTACATGTGATTGGTTGGTTGGGTAGGGCTGGTGGAGGAGCCCTAGGTGCAGTCGCCTCCACGTGGTGCGCTCTGAGTCGCTTGGCGAGCGTCGCTGACCAAGTGAGCAAAGAGCTGCATTTGTATTGAATTTGCGCCCTATTCATAGTCCCAGAGGAGGCATCTCTGTCCCTTCAAGGGTATTTAACTGGCATTTTGAGGCTTAAAAGTAACTTTTTATCGCAAGTGGAATTTCCTAATCCAAAAATATGACCGTTTTAACCCAACTAAAATTAGTGACAATTTTGGTGTTTTTGTTCAAAATTTCGAGGCAATCCTTCTCACAGAAGATATTATTTGATTTAAAAAAAATTATATCTGTAATGTCCATATGGATTGGCTACTTTTGCCTGGTATGACATATCGCTCCGAAAAAAAAAGCTGAAAAACTAGGCACCCTAGTGAGCACCCCCTTCCTAAAATTAAAAAGAATTGAAAGGAGATAATTTTTTTAGTGTCTGGGGTGTTCTCATGTTGTTTAAAAGTGGTGTAAGTACTGGTATGTCATGGTTAAAAAATAAAAATTTAAAATTAATGTTTTTATTGCAATTGTAAGATGGCATATTGAGATGTACAGTAACCTCTACCTCAGCAATTGACTAAGAGGGTCTCAGATATTCTCAATTGTATAAAGGTAATTATTTATTTGATACAAATTTTTCAACTATTATGCTTGCACATAGATGTTTACATAGTCATACAAGGTCACCTGGTTTGCTTAGTATCATCAATATGTTTTCACTGATGACTCTCCTGTTTTTTCCCTTTGTTTTGTTTCATGATCATAAATCTCCGTTGATTTAAAACTATCGAGAATATTTGCAATTGATACTGTGTCAAAGGCTTGCCTTTCGTGCTCAAAAAAGTCACCTTTTGGTACTTTTTCCTTGGGTTTGCTTGTTGCCAGTTTATAAAATTTTTGTTTCAGTCCGACTTCATGGACCTAAATACACAGATTCTAAGTTGCTGTTGAAACCTAACAGTAAAAAAAAAAAACCTTTGAAAACTAACAGTATGGATATCTCTGACGGAAATCTTGGTATGGAACTTTTTACAAACATTTTAGCAAAAATATCTGAGAGACTCGTTTTTTTTCATGCACTGTATCGAGTGTTTCCTTCCTGTATATCAGGATCCAGTTCTCAAAGCCCTAGTACTCGGTTGCCCCATATCAGTTTTTCAGACGAGGCAACTGGATACTTCCTTATAACATTTTTATACTGAACAAAAAAAATTAAATCTCCTTATTATAATTTAAAAAATGTTCTGGATATTTTTATTGTAAAAATAAGAATACACTTGAAATGAGTAGAATCTCAAATTGTAAACAGCAACATTTCTTCTTTTTACATAATAATGTTTATAGGCTCACACTATCTGTAAATTGCGATATGTGAGATGCAAAAATCGTTCAAAGAGCTCTACAGGGGAGACGGTTGGACCAAGACCTACCAAATTTGGCAGGTTGATACTGCTTCGATAGTGAGGCCGCGGTAGCCTAGTGACAAAGTCTCGGCTTTGAGGCCGGAGGGTTTCAGGCTCTAAACCCAATTCCCCTGAAGATCCGCCGTGCATGGGGCCCGCTGCACGCTAAATCATACGTAGTGGCCAAACGTCCTCCCGAAGGTGTGGCGTGGAAGTTTGGAGAGGGGCTGCCAGCTCAGGTGTCGCCCTCGTCATCTGGCCGTGGATCAAAATTAAGAAGTCCGTCCCACAATAGCCCTCGTGTTGCTTCAAAACGGGACGTTAATATAACTAAACTAAACTTCTCGGAGAGTGAGTGCTTCAAAGGGTTTTTCAAAACTTTAATTAAAAGTAATCTAAATTTTAACATTTTTCGTCAATAACTTCGGAGCATATTATCTCAAGAAAATTGTATTTACACTACTTTAAAATACAAAAAATTAGCCTTTTAGTGACACAAATTTTATTGCCGTACAATTTTTTGGTATATTTTTAATAAATTTTTAAAAATACTTTTAAATGTATTTTACAGCAATCCTCTCTTTTCATGATTTTAGTTACTACATTTCAACACACGCGAGTTGCAACGGTATTAAATACATTTTTTATGTGCTGCCATTGCTGTATAATTAAGTGCAATTTTTTAAAAATAATATAAAAACAAACGAATCAAGCTTTAAGCATTGTCATATTATGTTCGACTAGAGGTTCGAATCTCGTTTCATTTTTTATTATTAAAAATATTTCTTCTTGACTGCCCGACAGGCCATCTGACCTTTGTTTTGGAAGGAAGATATATTCGGTGTTGTCATTACGTAGTTTGAAAAATTCCCATTACACATATTTAAAAAAAATGCAAATGAATGGCCTATATACCCATGCACATAGTTACCCTGCCATCGCTTATTAAAATAGAAGTTATGAGCTGCTTCTCCAGCTACCCAACTAAAAATTAGTCGTGAATCTTCCTTTATATAATCGCGTCATCAAATGCATCGGGGATGTCTTTATTTTAGTTTTGAATAAACGAGTGACTTGCCGTCAAATATACGTGGCTTATGTTTCACAAGCCACCACGAAGGTATTCCATTCCTACACATAAGGTAGTAACAGAAATTTCTAGCTAAGTTAAGGCAGCAATTTTTCCGAATAAAACCAGCGGGAGTGGTCTCCCCTAAACTTTCTCGTATACTCCTAACACATGTAGAGAAAACTAGAATAATAAAAGAAGTCAAATAAACTTCCGTCGCAAGTAAACCAAAGTTGGAACCACGCATGGTTTGAAGGATCAAAACAAAATCAAATCCTCTGCTCATTCCTTTGCGCAACAGGACCTGGCGAGACTCCCTAAATATTTGCTTCCTTACAAAATCACTCCAAAATTGGTTTTTGGCAAACTGCCAAGTTTCGGAGCGTCCCTTCCTTGTACAGGCATTGCCACTAGTAGGCATGCGCAGGGAGTTAGTTTCAAAACTGAACAAGTATGCGATTATACAGACCGACAGACAGTCAACCCTTTGACGGATTTGGCCCAAAATTTTTTACGGACCTACATTCATGACGATAAAACTGTGTATAAAATTTTATCCATCTGGCTTTTCAAGTTTTTGAGTTATAGTGTTCGCATGACCTCGAACATACAGACAGACTTCCCGTTGACGGATTTTGTCCAAAATTTGATAGAAACCTACAAATTATGTTTAAAGACCACATACCAAATTTCATTCCCGTATCTCTAATAGTTTCCAAGTTATCGTGTTCACAGATAGACATGATTCCAAAATTGTGTTTTTCGGACTCAAGGAGGTCTAAAACGTGGAGATTCGTCAAAATCTCGAGTTCGAATTTTTTGACGATTACAATACTTTCTCTTTGTATACTTCGTATACGAGAAAGTAAAAAACAATTATAACAAAAAAATAAAGACACATATTTTTTTGCTTGAATAGAATTACCAAAGTTAAAACTTTTATCCACTCCATATGATAGCGATGAATAATTTTCGTCCGTGATACCGTCTACTCTCTCTCTAAAACATAATGTTTGGGCATGTTAAAATAAAACCATGATCTCACTGTCGCCACCGAAAAATACTCAGAATACTATACCAGAAAGAAAAATATTAGCGTACGATGCATTAATCATCTGTTAATTAGAACTGATTTTTAGTAATATATCTATATGACGAGTTTTACTTCGATTTTCAATTTTATGGATTTAATTTAGTTAAATTAAAGGTCCCTTTTTGAAGCAACACGAGGTCTATTTTGTGGCTGACTTGGCAATTTTGAAACGCTGTCAGATGACGAGGAGTTGGCACCCCTCTCTCCAAACTTCTGCACCACATCATTGAAAGGACGTTTCGCCCACGAAGTCAGATAACGTGTACCAGACCCACAAACACGGTGTATATTTTTTAGTAGAATTGTGTTCGAACTTGGAACTTTCAAAAAAATTTATTTCCTAAGATATTTAATTAAATAACTAAAATTAAGCCAGTTTTCGGTGTTTTATCTCAGTTTTTCGCCGATAGTTTCAGAAAAATATATTGCACGTAGATTATTTACATACCATCTTAAAGAGTAGAAAATCATGTATTTAATGATTTCAAATTAAATGTTATGCGTTCTTTTTCTTAATTTAATAAACATTTTAAATTTATTTCATACTCAATTTGTAACAACGCTTTCTGTTATTGTAATTAAATTCAAACCGTTCATCGTTTTATCAAATCCTTCATTCTGGTATTTTTGCCATTGTGAAAGTTATGATAAAAATGTTTTTTTCTTTGAATGTTTACAGAAGGGCAGAAATTTTATTTAGCTTTTATATTGGCGTGTGGTCTCTGAAGAAGAATCGCCATTTTGGCTCTTTTCCATTTTTCCTCCATTTTGCTTTCATTCCAATTGTATTTTTCGTTCTAATTTGCTTTTTTTGTGTTTTATATTAAGGTTTTATTATTGCTTACTTTTTATAATTTAATTTTTGAAGTTCTAATTTTGTTTTCGTGTATTCTATCAGAAATAGCTGCTTTTGCGCCTTTCTGTATAATGCAAAAGAATTTTAATTAATTGTTAATTCAAGTTATATTAATATTTAATCTAATTTTCGTTAATTTTTATCAATTATAACTGTTTTATTTTATAGCATATACCTCTTTCAATATCTTTGCGCCACAACACAATGTTGTAAATTACTCTCTTTCCGCGATGCTTTATTTAATTTTACAAATTTTTAATGATCATAATGAGTGTTTAAAGTCCTTCAAGATTGTTGAGCCCACTTCCTACCGGAGGGAGAGGGCATAAGGAGAAAAAGAAATAACACTATGTGTTTTTTTACGGTCAGTGACAAAAACACTAAAGAGAAGATAATTGTAGTCAGGATAATGGCAAAAAATAAAAGATATGAAAGAGTTTCTGCTGTTGCCGTAGCAATGATGGGGAGGGGAAATGGAGTACGAAGGACTACGAGATTCTTGACAGGTGGTTCAAACTAAGGAGAGAAAAAGAAGAAGAGTGTTTCACTGCTGGTTCAAAGGTTCAGTTGATTAACGAAAATCAACGAAAGACGCTTCCGCGAAAAACACTTTTAGTAAATTTAAAGTGTTATAAGTACTTGGACTTGAAAATATTTTTATCCCGAGCAACGCCGGGCATATCAGCTAGTTCCTTATAAAACACTGTGTTTATATAATAAACGCTCTACCTGGCACAGTGCTAAATTTTAAATTTAATCAAGTAACTTGTATTATCCGTCAACAATAGATTTAATATACTACCTGTTTATGTGTAATTTTAATACTGTAACAGAAATACTTGCAGTAAATTTTTGCCCTTCAACACGACTAATTTTGTGTTGTGATTTACATTTTAAAAGGCGATATATACCGAATTCCGTCACTAAGAATTTTTTATTAAAGAATTATTTTTATACCTCTTTGAAGAAAGAGATAATTCCTCTTCTTTATTCCTTATAAAACACTGTGTTTATTATAATAACCACTCTATCTGGCAGGGAGGTGCTACCATAGTGCTAAATTTTAAATTTAATAAAGTAAATTGTATTATCCGTCAATAATAGATTTAATATAGTACCTGTTTATGTGTAATTTTACACTTCTTACCAATATTCGCTTCGCTTTTGAGACTCCATATCTTTTAACTTTTTTATTCCTATTTTTATACACATTATAAATTTATATTAAATATTTAATATGCTTTGGCCATGAATCTAAATACATTCATAACTAAAACTAGGAGGAAATAAATTTGCAACTTTCAAAATAAAAATCTACAATTTACAAAATAAATTTACGATTTTTAAAATGAAAAAGAAAAAAATGTCAGCATTTTCTCAATTGCAATTTTTTCATAATTACAATTGTAATTTTTTCTTGTAAATATGCCAGTGTTTAATCAAGATATATTTTTGGCTAGGGATAATTGCTATTATTAACTTTCAATATTTCTGATTTCTTACCACAGTTTCTTAATTTTTTGTCCAGGTTTCTGAGTTTTCTCACACACAACATTTAAATAAGCACTGAAAAAAAACGAATTAGAGTATATTATTAAAATTATTTTAAAATTTTTTCTTTATTTGGTAACAGTTAAAAATAATTAACATTTACCAATTTTCACATTTCTTTAAGTTATAATGTAGAATTTCTTCTAACTACAATGTGCAAGGAAACAATTTTGTATGCATACAACAGAAAACAATGGAAGTTAGACATTTATTTCATTTTCGGAGTTTAGAAAATGATAAAACCTCTTTTGTAACTATTATCACCGACGAAAGTTCAAAATCAAAATGAGCAGACACCCTTCCTTCACGCTTAGATGGGTTTACTTTTTTCACTTTCAATGACACAGATTGTCGATTTTTCGGTTACACCCAAGCATTAATTTGACCTAGAACTTTTTTCTGCCACTTTTCCTGCTTTTCTTCCAATTTCCTAACTATGGGAAATATATTAATCGATTTTAACTTTCACTGGAAGAGAACTACTTCAGGAATTTAGTCCACAATTTTTTGAGACAATGGAGATTTTTTTTAACTCAGCAGTTTGGTGGGAAATCGAAGAATTTGAGATTTCGTAATATATCGAAACAGTGTAGAATCTTTATTACGCTACATTCAACATTTTTTAATCAATAGTAGAAACCGGTGTTTGGAATTTCAAAAAATTCAGTGGCGTTTCATATAAATATCGGGGCAATTTCTCATCTGGCATCAGAATCACACTAGCCTAAGACAAGCACCAGTTCCATCTGAAGCCAAAGAATCCAAAATGATCTGCAAGGTAAGCTATAGAATTAACTTAAAATTTAAAGTAAGTCGATAGGAGACTTACAGCGATAAAAGATTAAGATGTTATGCATGGCAGTTTATTTCAAACTTACCTTGTATTTTAAGGGGACACATTACCCAAAATATGGATAAAATATCAATTTTTATTTTATTGGCTTATTTTGTTGATCTTATCTTTCTACTTAATGCATCAAAATTTCAAATTCGTACCTCTAATGTTATAGAAGTTATTTAGGCTTTTATTTACGATGACCAATGATAAACATGCGCAAATGACTACTTTACCCGGCTTTTTCTCCATGTCTGACTTTTCTTCACTTTCATGTTTTCAAAATGCTAAGGCTTTTTCCCCTTTTTAGATAGAGCTTTCAAATTTTTTGTACTTGTTTATCGTTATGTATATGATAAAACTGCGCATGCAACAAGCATTCAGTTGCTTAGTTTTTTTATATACAAGATAAAAATTGAGTTCGTACTAAATTTCCGCATTTTTAACCACATAAAACAGTTAAAAATCTATATTTAAGATTATAATATTAGATGCACCTTAAAATTGTAATATATTTCAATGAATTGGCAAATAAAATTTGATGCAAAATATTCATATTTGAAAAAGTAGTAAGGAATTTAAAAAAATGAAGTTTTCTTCAAAAAATTAAAATTTCGACTTAACAAGCCGATCAAAATGATTTTTTTTTCTTTTTAAGATGACTTTATATGATTGTTATGTTTTAACAGTATGAAAACTTTTTCAGTAATACTTAAAATAAAAATATATTGTTCAGAAGGTAACGCGTCCCCTTAACCATTTTGCTTCTGGTGGTACAAATACTGCACCTATAAACCTTTCCCTTTGCATATGGATTGGTACGGACACTGTACCACAAAATCTTAAGGATTTCATATCTTCCTGACCTAGAACTAGAACAACGTCTCATACCCTCCTGCCTGTAACCATTACGTACATTGAACGCTTGGATGGGTATGAAAACATCACCTTTATTAAGGATCACAAAAAATATCCTCCTAACCTCAATGGAGTTATGTACCTCTTATCTTCATCATTTAGATAGTTTCTCTGCCCTATTCTATGGTATCACCATCCCTCTGGTATGGTGTGGAAGTTTGGAGGAGAGATGCCAACTCAGGTGCCGTCCTCGCCATCTGACCTGGGTTGAAAATTATGAGGTCCGTCCCAAAATAGCCCCGTGTTCGTTCAAAACAGAACGTTAACCTAGCTAAGTTAAACTAAACCTACAGTATCACCCAAGTATGATGCCTTGATTTATTGCCATCGTAGATAGACAAGAAAAGACAAATCCATGGGCGGTCGAAAGGAAACATCGATTTTATTTTCTAGAGATTTTCTGAGAAGAGATAAAACATTCCTATTCTCCCCTCTTCAAGATTTTCGTTTTAAGAGGATATTTTGAGATTTCAGTCTCAGTAACCTAAATGTTAAATGACTTTAATGGTCAGAGATAGTTTATGGAGATTTTATAGAATTATGAATACATAACGGATATTTGTATTCAAATCTAGAATGAAACTTTGCATTTCTGCTATAATTACCTTCAATCATTTGAATGAAATTGACCTTTAGCAAAATTTTTGAACGAACTAATAATGAAGCTAAATTACTGGATGCTTTACCGGTCCATATAAAAAAATCATGGTTTGTAACTGTTAAAATTTGTCTTTCAAGAATCCCTAGATTACTTCTGAATTTTAAGAAGAGAATTAAATTAATATATTAAATAGTTATGCATTTAATACTGTTTAATCTAGTGTGATAATACTAAACTGTTCTTAATCATTTGCCTTATGTTACAAATGAAAACGTAACTTCAAATTTTGTTAATTATGAACATTTTTTAACAAGCCTCTCATAATTTAATGATATAGCATATAATGCGTGATTCTCTTCTATGGTACTATTGTACTTCTAAGTTTATTGAAAAAATAACTTATTTTGTTCAGAAACTGCAAACAATAAAGATAAATTGCAAAAACTGAAATTTTTTTTTAATTTTGAGAAATTAACGAACTTTAGCATTGAGACCACGTTACTATGAAGAAAAACTTTATAATAATAATATTGGCTCTGTCTGACGTTCAATCGTTTATAGCTTCAACTTTAAAATTGTTTCTGTTTATTCTATAATAATTTTGAGATGTCCTCATTTTTTCATCGCTTCGTGTATTAAATAATAAGAATGCATAGAAAAAAATTTTGCCAATAATTTGGTTTTATTCGTTTGGTTTTATTTTTCCAAATCAAACCAAACGAAAATAAATAATTATTACCATAATTTGTAATTATGGTATTTTTCTATGTTTTTAAAATATTTCTATTAAATTAGATTATTTTAACATTTAAACCATTATATCATCTATTGCAAAAATAAAATAAAGTGGACGAATTTTATTATATGTATTAAATTATGAAGTAATATTAACACACCAAAATAAATATAATAACAGAAATTTAAAGGAATTTAATTTATCAAAAATTTATAAGAAAAATTGACCATTCGAACATTTCATTTTCGAAACTTTTTTTTTATTTTAAAACTTTTCCTTCTGTAACGTAACTATTTTCATGTTTTTTTTCCAGCTTGCTGTTCTTTTTTCCATCGTCTCCATGGTGATAGCCGATGGTTATTTAGGGGTAAGCAAGTATAAATTATATTTATTCCTTCAATGTATTTATTGCATTTGTGATTACTTTTGCATTGTTTTCACTTGATTTTGTTTCAATTAAACAGCATACATTTTAATGTGAGGAAACGATGCATGTTTTTACAAAGTTAAAGTTAGCGTTTAGAATCTCATATACTGTGATATAAGTGATAGTATAATAAGTGATACTATATAAGTGATAGTCTCATATAAATAATAGAATGATAAAAAGCACGATTTGAATGGATTTAAACTGAGATGTCTCACAAATTTTGAATACTTCTTAATGAAAACTCAAATCTGACGGGACTTATTGCTACATATTATCGTTTTTTACATTTATATTTTTGCTGTAAAGATACGTATTTAAGCTTGATTTTAGGAAAATACGCTTCATTGCAAATGTATTTAGCAACTTCCGAATTTAAACTTATCAATTATACTCTTTGAAAATGCCACACAGATAACAAATATTAGCACTTAATGCAAAATATTGCTACTACTTAATTCAAATCTTTAATTAAATACTTTCAAATTACTTAAACCTTTTAGATTTAAAAACTCTCCAAACACTAAGTTTACAAAATGCTGCTAAATTCATTATGAATTTTGCATGACTTACATTTTTTGGGAAACCTTTTAAGGTATATAGTTTAATAAACTGCTATAAATAAATTGTCTCCTTTTTATTTAAGAAATTTAATTACACATACGTGTCTGATAAACTTCCATTATCATGCCACAA
>BGPR01013410.1:8340-41852 GCA_013235015.1 Araneus ventricosus
ACTAGTTGCCCAGATTGCCTAGGTTGGACTACTAGTTGCCCAGATTGCCTAGGTTGGACTACTAGTTGCCCAGATTGCCTAGGTTGGACTACTAGTTGCCCAGATTGTCTAGGTTGGACTACTAGTTGCCCAGATTGGACCACCAGTTTCTTTAATCACAATTAAAGCAAAAAGAAAATGCATTCTCGGATTCGCACAATGCCCAAGTATGACATTTTATGCAGCATATTTTTCCTCTTTTCCCTTTGTTTCCTCACAAATGATGCAAAACTACGTAACTTCAGTTTTTGTTATTTTTTATTCGACATTTGATGACTTTAGTGTCCTTATTATTATTTTTTTTTCTTTTACTTTCTCCATTTCTAATTTATGGGGCTACTAGTGGCGATAACTGCTTTCTGGGCTATTACTGTGGTTTTCTATAGTAATCCCATTGATTTAAAAAGTCCCATTTAGGCAACTGTCTGTGGTCAATCTAGTTAACTTTTGGACAACGACTGCAAAAAATTCCTCTAACCTTATATTATTTTAATAAAAATATCACAGTGAAGTGTAACCAAACAAATTTTTTATGTGAAGATATATAATAACATATTTTGCTAATTATTTTAAAACAGTGTAAGGACTTATTGTCTTTTGATAAATGATTAATTGATGATACCTGAAACTAAACACTTGTTCTGTAACTGCAACCACGTAGCGCTTTCTCCTAAAAATGATTTAATTCGCCCCATTTAATCGTTACAGCATAATTTGCCTATTTCACGGTCCGAATATTTAGTAGAATTGAAGTTATATAAATCTAGGCGACGCGACGGTCCAAATTCCGTAACTCTCCCCTGTGTTATAAATATGATCAAAATTCTAGTCTACTTAGAGTATTTCTTTCCTTGCATTACATCTTTACATTTTTCTTTTGACCTCTGTATTTTTGATTTTTAAAAAGTAGTTTCTACGTGTTATTAAAGTGATTAAAGCAAGCTTTTAAAAACTTACGTATTTTTGCTATTTAAAATGAATCGAGACAATTATAGAAACTTCCATATCGATGGTTGAATATTGGATAAAGGCGGGCATTCGTATAAGCCGGCATATTTTGTATTTTTGTCGTTACTCGATGTTTCCTCTACAGGCTACAAAGCACTCGTTGCTGATAATCTTTTGTGTTTTTCTTTCAGGACAAACTGTTAGTGCGGTTAGAGGAACACGAACCTGAACAAGCCCAAACTCAAGATGAAGAAGTGAGTAAAAAAGTAATTTATCTCTTCACGCTTTTTATCCCCCTCCCCTCTAATAGATAAAAATTTAATATGGCAATTAGCGTTAAATGTCATCGCATAGAAAAATTCAATACACGTCTATACTAAATTATTTTTCAATTATTATGATTTTCTTTTTACATTCTCATATACGAAAAATATAAGAGGAAGTAATATAATCGTCAAAATAATAATAATTGGACTTCGATATTTTAATGAATCTCCACTTATTATGTCACCCTGAGTCCGAAGAACCAATTTTGGAATTAGGCTATCAGTCTAATTGTCCGTGAGCGCGATAAATTAAAAAAAAAGAAAGAGCTAAGTAAATGAAATGTGTCTATGTGATATTTGAACCAAAATTATTGATAACCACCAAACTGTGGGTGAAATCCGTCTGCGGGAAGTCTCTCTGTGTTTTCGCCCGTGTCAACACGAAAACTTCAGAACCTGTTGATTTGGATGGATGGAATTCGGCGTATGGTTTTTAAACCTGAATCGAAGATGGGTGTCAAATTTTGGAGTTATCAACGGGTTGACTGTCTGTCCATTCGTGTATAATGTGAAGCGACATCTCAAAATCTCAACAAGCCAGATGGACGAGTTTTAATACGTGTGCTTCACACCAACATTGCAGATCTGCGTCAAAGTTTGAATAAATCTGTTGAAGGTCCGACGGTGTGTCTTTTTTTTGTCCTTGGGTATTTAAACATAATAACTCAGCGTACTAGATTAAATAAAATTTCGTTTGTGGTCTTGACACCTCAACAATAGATCTGTAACGAAATATGAGCCCAAGCTGCCAAACTGAAGAGGATACTTATTCAAATTACTGTTATTTTCAGAGAGCCGCCTTTGGACGATTTTATTCCCCAGAAGGGTGATGATACACAGTAAGTGAGATGGGGGCTTTTCCGGAGTCCTTTGACAGGCGCGTAAGCATGTCCTCTCCAACTTTCATATCACCCCTATTTTAGTGACATCAAAGCCGATTGGCGTAGACAGTGCATATCTCATTCTTTTCTCTCCATGACGAGGTTACACACATAACGCGTCATATTGTGGAAATCCAGAGATGAACAACACCCCCACTGGCTTATTTAAGAAAGACGTTTCAAAGAAATAGTTGAAAATCTTCGATAATCAGTGTCGTAGCGAAGGTAAGTAGCGCCGGGGGCATAATATAATTGTTTCGCCCCCAGCCGTAATCGGTGGTTTAACAAGAGTAAATGGCGGCCGAGAAATTCATTTGGATTCTTATCATATGGATTTTGGATTCTTATGGGTGCCTGAATTACCCTCTCATTTTTGTCACGCTTTTCTTAAATACCCTGTATAAGCCATATTACTTGCTGCCACACGATTTAAAGTAAAACTATTTAAAAGATAATAATTCTTTGGCAATACATCATTATCATAAAAAAAGTTATGAAATATATGATTATCCCCCCCAGCCGCCATCGGGAGTTTAACAAGGGTAAATGGCGCCGGGGCGTGGTATTATTTTATTTATTTATTTATTTTACCCCCTCATGGTATTTGAGTATAAAATACTTGACTGGCATAAACGCACTGAACTTCTGGTCTCCATGACACTTCGTAAGACTGGCGCTCGGGGTTTGCACACACACATACCCGTACCCTTTCCCCCGAGTCGCTAAGTCACTGTCATCGATAATTAATTTAACTAAAAATTTAAACTCAATAATTTTAAAAAAATTCTTTTGTCACATGTTTTCTCATGCATTGGTGTAAGTTCACTCAGGTGTGGTTGAAAAATAAAAATTCATGCAATCTAGAGTTCGAATTTTATTATTAACATTTTAAAAGCTGTTAATTGCGACTCACTCTTAAATATTCCTATTCCCACCCATTATATTCTCCGAAATTCCAAAAGCATTTTTTTCCTTTTAAAATGCATTTTCATTGTTAGTTCATCTTTTATCTGCTCTAAGACTTGTGTGAAGAGAATTGCGAAATTTATCAAGGAGGTGGTTTTGAAATCTTGGAACAAGGCCTTAGCTGATAACAACGATAACTGTTGAACTAGACATTTCTAAACCGTCTAGTTCAACAACTGTCCAAGATGGTCTGATAATTTTTTCCAAGATATCTAGCTTTTATGATAACACCTGAGTAAGGAAAGAATCAATAGGACTGATAAAACTTATTAGTTCTTTAAATGAGTACGTAGTTTTAAACAGCAAAGTGCGTGAAACTTAAATGCCGTTTTCTTATTATAGGGTTGATAATTTTCTGGATATAACCGGTATCCTGGATACTTTTTCATGCCTCGAATCCGGAAATTCCGGATGCGAGAAATGATGACTCATCACCATTGATGGCTAGACGTAGGGTTGCCTTACATCCCGTATATACGGGACTGTCGCCGTATTTCACTGCTCAGTCCTGTATTACTATTCGTCCTGTTTTTGTCCCGTTTTCTCCCTAAACTCTGCGTCATTATAATTTTAAAATGACTTCTTCCAATTGTATAATTATGTGGAAGAAGAAAATGATATAATTAAGAAAGTAAAGTCAACTTTAAAATAGGACTGGGCTTAAAAAGGATTAGCCGCGCACCATTTTTATTATTCTACGTGCTCATTTTATTAAATTGCTTAAACTTTACGGATTTTTTCAAACCCCATTAGTAAAATTAGTAGATTATTAGTGAAATAAACCGTTACCTACCCACTTTTTTAATGTTTTATTTATTTAACTCTTAAACGTCCCGTATCAATGCTTGGCAGGCAACCCTAACCCTAGCTAGAGGAGTCACTATGACAGAAAGACAACAGGACGCAGCGCAGCATGAGTTTTTTTTCATGGACGAAACCGCATCTACAAGGGACGGTATGGGCACTGTACACTACTGGCACTTGGAAAATCTTGGATCAACAATGCAACACAATTCAGTGTCAATCAGTGGCGAATCCAGGGGGGGGGGGGGCTAACGGGCGGCCGCCCCCCCCAGAGCTAAACCAAAATTCTTGATTTAATTTAAAATCACTACAACTGTTTGATCTTAATTTTCATTTTAAAAGAATAGTAATAAAATCGCGACAACATTGCTTTCTGACTCGACAGGCTCGAAAATTGTCCTACTTTTCTAGTCATTCCACTTGCACTTGTAGCGTTGGCGCTGTCGAAAACATTTTTTGGTCAGTTAATTATCGAAAGTATTGTAGTGTTCTTTACTATTCTTATTGTCAGGAGAGGAAAGCCTGTAAAGTTAAAGTGTTTTGGTTTAAAAAGCCATGAGGTTTGACATTCGTTACTACGATACAAAATTTGTATGACTTCAGCCCCCCCCCCAGACCCGAAACCTGGATTCGCCACTGGTGTCAATGTCGGGCTGGTATTGAGGGAGATTGTTTCCTCCTCCCATGCCTACTTCCATCACGGCTCATTAAGAGGGAGAGGCTCCCGAGGGTCCGGATCCTTCAGGTTCTAACGTAATGCTTGAAGAGTTAAAGAAGATGTCTTTCTCTACATCAAAATGGCTTGCTGGTTAGATTGAACTTCCAGAACTTGATATTTTTCTTTGTTAACAAAGAAAAATATAAATGCAGCAATGACCAAAACTGAACTCTGCCCACTTAAAAAAGCAAGCTAATTTTAGCAATTATTTTTTTTTAATGTTGTAAAACCGAAAAAAGGTAAATAACTTTGTGAAATGGTGCAGAGGAAAATAAGTTGATTTTTAAAAACATTTTTGCTTCGCTAATGAAATTATTTGAGGCTATATGTTTTATATTATTGCTATGAATGATCTGAAATCATGCTGGAATTTTATTCCACAGTAGCTTCTCAGATTTCTAAGTGGTTTTGCGATCACCCCTGTATTATACGCTGATTTTGAAAATTACAGATTATTTAACTAATTATTCATTCTAATCGCGTTCCCTTTTCAACAATTTTTGTGAATGCTGTCTCGTTCTAATAAAGCATTTCTTCTTTACTTATCATTTCATATCTTTTATTTCGATGCTTCATGGGACTATAATTTAATAGTTTTAGAGCAATAATATGAGAACTTATAAAAATGTATACGTAAGTGTATTGAATTAACAGGTCTGCAATAATTCCACTACAGTCTTTTATATTTAATTATTGATATAAACTCTTTCATTTATAGAGCGTAGAACTTTCTCTTTTATTTATAGAGCATAGACTCATACCGGAAAAAAATATTGTCTGAATGTCAAACTCCGTGTTCGAAAAGAAATATTGCCACTGTGGCGCCTGTGAGCTGCAGATCGACCTATTATATCATTTACCGATTATGTAATGAAACTATTTTTCCCTCAAACAATTTCCTGCGTCCATAGGTTTGTAGCCTTGACCTATGTATTATCAAAATTAATTTGATAGCGACACCTCACAATCATTGAACGTACACTTCGGTAAAATAATAATAGTAAAAAAGATATTTATAAGTTATTTGTATCTGGAGATAGCGGTTCGTTTGAAATAGATACTATTTTCAAAAATCGTTATCATCCGAATTTTAATTCATATCTGTAATATTTTTTGTGTGACCGATCGCATGGCGTCAGTTGAAGATCGGTTCATCTATCAATGGATCGATCAGAGTTTTTATTAGTAACTTGCTCCACACAGCGTACCATGTTCGCAAAAGGTCAAAAGTAAAGTATTACATTCATCAGGTTCAGAACTGTGTGACGTTGTGCTATTTTTTTCTATCGAAACGTTCTTTTTTAAGGTCTGGTACAGTTGTCAGGAAAAGATCACTTTTCAGATGGATTGCCCCAAGATGTCCGGAAAATGTCACCGTTGTCGGTACATTAACGTGCTTACGGAAAAAAATGCTGAGATTTTTTCATTTTTAAAGCTAAATATGATGTATTTAAGATAGGAAATGAAATGGGGACTCTTTTTTAATTTCTCGTATACGAAGTATTTAAAGGTAAAGCATTATAATTGTCAAAAATTCGATATCGAGATTTTGATAAATCTCTATGTTTTGGACCTCACTGAATAGGAAAAGACCAATTTTGAGATTCTGTCTGTGAATACTATTTTGGCGAACAGACTAAATTTGGAAAGAAAAGCCACATTGTTGTTCATCCGCCATGTTTTTAGAGAGGCAAAGCAGAAGGCCAGATTGAACTGCTACAAAGTCCATTTTGTGGAAAATTTCATATCTTTTCTCGACAATACAAATGTATACACAGACAGCATATCTATTTACAAATAATTTACAAAAGGCTTATCAAATTAGGTTTCAAAATATCGACAGGAATAACTTTCGCAACTCAACGCGCCATCATCAATTCTCGGTTAATATCGGGGGTTTTCTATCTATTTATATGAATGTGAATGCGACAATTCAAAATGTCCGGAATCTAGATGCTTGAATTTTAGAATATGAACTTAACTCCCAAATTGTAGATCACTGTCAAATGTCCCACCCAATCGGTCAACGAGAAAGGTTCGAAAATGCACACTCGATTTTTTTTTCACTATACGATACTGATCAGAAAACGCGCCATTTTGTAAAAGTCAGGGGAATAACTCCCACTGGTCAGTTATTCATACATTCAATGACCAAAGTTTTAATGTAAGTTAAAACATGATTCCTTCACTTTCTTGCTATCCATTAGTTTCTTTGTAACTCTTCTCCTATTTTGTGCTAAGTCATCTCCTGATTTAAATTTGATCTATGTTAATTTTTCATGAATAGACGCTGTTTCATTCCAGGTTTGTTTCTCTTTTAAGGTGCATGTTTTAGCATACTGGATGTCTTGATGTTGTTTGTTTCCTATCCTAATTTGTTTTCACCGTTGTATCTCAGAATCGTATCCAGACGACGAGAACATTTTATCTTAATGATGTTTTCCAAGATGATACGTTAATTCCATCATCCGAGAGAATATCATTACGAAGATAGGGTCATCTCCTATCTCTAACCTTCTGTACTCCAGTCTTCTCTCCTACCTAAAAAGACTGAAATCTTTTGAAACGTATTTTATTCAAAAGATTTTGCTCTGAGGGCAACTTTCATAGTTGCTATTCCATTTCCATCCCCCAACTCTTATTTATTTTCAAGAAGGAAAATTTTGGAATATTTTGATGACATCCCAAATGATATGATTTTTTTTATCCAGAAGTAATTCTAAATTATACCCAAGAATTTGTTTGCTGAAGATAGATTTTTGCATTACTGAAAGATTTTTTTTTCGAAAAAGGGATTTCTTTCCCATTGAGTTTTTCTTGTTAAACAGAAGTAAGTAATTGTGTAAAGTTTCTGTTAATGTCTACTAATGCTGATATTTATAATTTGCTGCCTAATTTGAGGCAAAACCGTTTAAGAGTATTGCATTTAAATTGTATTGTGTCTCAGAAATATAATTTTTATTCTTACTTATATTCAAAAGTACAATTACAAAGAGCTGAACTAGACAGACAGAAAATTACTTCTTGCATGACCATGAAGTTTGAAGAAGTTACTATACATGATCAAACAGTTTTTGAATAACTTGAGATGCTACCCAAAACGATTACAATTGGAGTAGGCATTCATTGTTTTCAGTTCTTTTAAATGTATTTACTTAGTGAATAATGCAGTTGTTACTTAATAGTACATTGTAGAGATTTTTAACCTATTGCAGCTGAAAGATATACAGATATCTAAGGTGACCGGAGCTATTCAAGTCTCAGCTTGGAACAGTAGCCCACATTTGTCCTGATTTCAATAAAACGTCTCAAATTATCATGTTTTTTACTAATAAGTAAATAGTTCATATTAAGAATGTTTTAAATGATGAGCTAGAATTAATTTTTAAAAATTAGCTTCTGAAGAATTCTACTTCCCAACTTCTATTATAGACGGATTGTGCTCGCTCTGTTTTAATGAATAACGTCAATTCAGGATCTTAATTCCTTTTAATATTATTAATACCTATTAGATGTATGCATGTGTTATCAGTAGAGTCAAGGTAAAATGACCAGATATCCGAAATAGACGAAACAATCTCGGGTTTTGACTCTTCTGTCTCAGCGAGACCTCCTTCCTTCCTCCAATTTCTAGAACTCCCCGGATTGAAATTTAGAAATTATGGTCACTTTAATTTATTTCGTGTATAAACCTGATTCAAACATTTTATTTGACCCAGTGTTTCCCAACGAATGGCAATTGAAACATGGCAATTCGAAAATGGATTCCTCCAGAGTTTAAAAGTAACCTTCTACTGTGATTTAGAAACTATATAATTTTTCAGATGGAAACGACACATTTCTCTTTAGGATCTACTCGCTGAATAATTTTCAAAAATATATACAGTCAAACTTGGATAATTCGAAGTTGAAGGGACCAGAGAAAAGTTCGAAATATCCAAAAATTCGAATTACATATATTCTCTCAAACAGAAGAGATAAATAAAAAAGATTAACTCCACGATCAGAGATTTAACACATAAATTTCATCTAAGAATACTGCTACATTTTTTTCATAAAATCGAACATTTTTTACTAGCTTAATTATTCATCACATTTAAAAAAAGGCAGATATTTTTAATTGCTTCTGTGAATGCAATCTGAAAATGCAGACAGGCTTTGGATGACCAATCAATAGTGAATGCAGTAGGGAGGGGAGAGGGTAACATCAAAGGGTGGATAGAAAAATCCTCGGAAAGCAACGCATAGTGACATTCCATCCCTCGCTTTTCTTTTCCTTAGAAAGAACGTTAAAATAAATAATGCACCTTAGCTGAGAAAAGTCTCAGGAACAATTTTACCGTAATATTTTAAGGTCAATTGTACGAAAAATTCGAATTATCCAAAATAAAATTCGAATTATCGACGATTTTTTACCATTATTTAAATACAAAATTCTAGGGACCGAGCAAAAATTTCGAATTAGCCAGAATTTCGAATTAAACAAGTTCAAATTATCCAAAATTGACTGTATAAAAAAAAAATTTTGATCCCTACAACCTTTTCAAAAAAAGGTGAAATTACGAAAAATTATTTTGTGTCTGAATTTCAGTGCTCCATTATATGTTTTGAAAATTAACTTTCTGTGTTTCTTAAAAATATTCTAGTGATTTCTTCCTAAAACCTATCATTTAAGTTTCTTCAGTGAACAATTCAATTTTTGAATATTAAAAATTATGTATATGTTTCATAGCGAGTATAAGAATTTTAAAAAGGCTTAGGCGGAATATGGCACAAAAAAAGTTTGGGAAATACTGATTTAAACAGTGGAAACGTTCTCCTCTCGGCTTTCTCGTATTCTTCAACAATATGGCGCGGAATGCAAGGTAATTCAGAACAGTCACACCGATTACAAAAAGGGCTATAACTTCCTTGTAAACAACGACAAGAAGAAAAATTTTTACACCGATTTACACTGATGGCAGCAAGAAGGAAATTGGACATACAGGTAGTGGGGGGTTTTGTTAAGCACGGTCGGGGGAAGCTTCTCTTAAACGAAGAAATGCTGACTACTGCTCAGTTTTCCGCTCCGAAATTATCGCCATTGATATGGCTTTAGACTTTGTTCCGGAACATCCATTATTCGGTGAGATATGGATTCTCGGACAGCCAAAGTGTTTTCCAATACCTTGATAATTGAAGAGATGTTAGTGACCGGAGGGGAATGGATATCTTTAACAAACTCAGGACCCTGTGCAATACTTGTGTTTTTCATCTACAATGGATACCATCACATGCAAATTTAAAATATAACGATATTGCTGATAGTCTTGCTAAAGAAGGTACTACCATGCCTCAGGCCTATGTAGAACCCTTGACCTACCTTGAGTTATACTCAAGAAGAAAGGCCCTTGTTAACATTTCTTGGAGGTATCCACCAGCTCATTCATAGTATCATAATTAAGGCCCAGGTGCTGCTATACGTTTTAAGGGGGATAGGAAAAACCAAACAGCTTTTGGCTCGCTTATCATCCGGTCACTTAAAACCCCTCATATTCTCGTGGTGATAAGAAGTTCAATATCTGCGCAAAGTGCAACATGATTGAGGCCACTCCGCAACATCTACTTGACTGTGTTGCTTTGGTGTGTGATGACCTGCTTAAGCGACCGGGTTTCGTGCTGGAGGTGATGAAGGCGAACGATCTCATGGATCTGATCTGATTCAGATCAGAAGGATTAGAAAGAAGAAGAATTTTGAACAGATTACAACAGGAAGCTTAAAGTTTTGTTTGAATACGTAATAATTACCCTGCGCGACTTCCCTTAGTCATACGGGCAACATTCGTAAGGTAGTCCTTATCATTAGCATGCGAGGCATTCCTTATGGGCACCTTCAGTTTCGTAGACTGCTGTATGAAAGGAGGCATTAAGACAGAGTCTACGAGACATATCCCAATAAAATGAAGATCCAAGAAGTAATTTCAGAAGATTTAAATAACCGCATGCATATTCTGCATGTGGCTAACGCGGATTAACGGTTGCAAACATGCTTCAGAGCATCTGGAGTGAAATGGCCAGGAGAAGTGACATAAGGCATTTATTACGTACGAAAACAAAACCTAATTCTGCCTTCTGTATCGTGTTTAAAACTTTCCATCCTATCATTGTTTACGTGGAACTTATAGCTATCTATGCAATCGGTGCAATTGTTTTGAATAACCCTGTATAATAATAATTTCAATAAGAAGTTCATAGGTAGAATCTTTCACAAGGATTACGAGCAAGCAAATTAAAGATGATTTATATTTGAATAGTTCATTGATAACTTGTGCTTATTGACATTTTTGCTATTGTACCAACTGTCTTGTTTATACCTTTCACACATTCTTCATAATTTTATATTCCATAGAGTTTTATTCAACAATCCATTGACGATCATGATATTTCCATTCTCAATACCACCAAAGTCAGAAAGCACACACAAGGAATAAAACACTTTTACCGCCATTTTTAATGTTTTTTTAAGAAGCAAGATATCATAACGGAAAAGCTGTAAAACCCCTCTAATGGAATCGAGGGTTCGGCGAGCATCGTGCGCTTGGATATAATTTTACTTTCAAATATGACAAATGGCGTGTCAAAAGTGATTGCCTCATGGTATGGACCAGAAGAAGGTCCCTAATCAAGATTAAATTATAGGGTTTGAAAATGTCGATCACGTCGTTTCGTGAGTGCGTGCTTGCGCTGTCGTATCTTGAAATGGTATTTTACATTTACCGCTACCGATTTGCTTCAAGTTTGTGGTCATAGGAAACTGAGCAGAGGCTAAGAAAATTATGAAAAATTGTGGTAGTATGTTAAGTAGGGACATACATTGTGTGTATGTATGTTAAGTAGGGAAAACTAGGGATACTTGACCCTACTTTTGCTTTTTCTTATATTTCTCGAATATTTCAATTTTCAGTATCATAAAAGGGTTTGGTTTTAAGTATGAGATATATACTTATGCTAAATTGATATCTCATTTAATCAAAAAAATAAATACATTTCACGAAATCGCGTAGGGTCAAGTATCCGTAATAGGGATACTTGACCCTAAGGCTAGGGATACTTGACCCTACATGGAAAAGAAGCTTAAATTCTTTGGATAATTTGTATGCACGCGAAATTCAGATATTAGGTTATATACTGAATTTTGAAAAATGTTTTTATTATTAAATTAAATAATATGGTTACTTTACATCGCAGTTTTCACTAATAAAATCTAGTTAATAAACTAAACTAGTTAAGTCATTAAATTACATCTAATTATTAAATTAAATTGGTTCAAAATTTAATACACAATTAAAATATTGATTTAACTAAATGAAAAAATTACTGCAATGGAATTGGAAACTTAGCAACATCATTAGCGAGTAGAAGAATTGCCGGTTTCGGAAAATTTAAAAAAAGCAGAAAAGCATCAAAACGCAAAAAAATGTAAAAAATGTGGTACAAAACAAGAAAATGAGAAGCTTAATAGACTTGCTTGGTTCTTTTAATATTTAAAGAAAAGTAAAAGCAAAAGAATAAAAATATATTTTAGCAGAAAATTCAATTCAAGAAAGAAAGACAAACTCAACAGAAATGGCGAAACGTTAGATAAAACCAAACGATGACAAATAGTTCGAGCAAAAAAATTTTATTAAAATAATAAATAAATAAATAAATCTTTACTTCTCAGGCGAGGGAAAAATACTTCTTCAATTTTCAGTCAATAGTCTTTCAATTCTTTTAAAATAATTATTCTCTATATTTGAGTTGTCATGTTGCCGACAAACTTCACGCACCAGAAAACTGATCCCAACCACAAAATGTACTTCGGTCGGCTAAGACATTGAAGCTGCAATAGCTTTTGATAGGGCCAATTATCCCTAACTTGACTTTTTCTAAATAATTTAAAAATTAAACCACTTAGAATTAAAATACCGCATAATGTCATATATCAAATCGAAGCTAGAAATATGCTTAAAACTCAGAAATAATTTAATTCATCATATTTTCAATCGTAAACTTCCTATCAACTGAGGAATGAAAAATTTTAACTTTACTTTTGGACCCCCAAAACATATTTACCTACACACCATTACGATGGCTTTTCTGATTGGAATGGAAATCCCCTTCAATTGACTATATGACCAAAGGACAAATAAAAATGACACACACAACCTACCAATCATCTCACAATCTGAGAAAATCGCGTAGGGTCAAATATCCCTAGTTTCCCCTATTCTTCATTTTTGATGTATCCTTTATTCAATTGTCATTATAAAAAAAAGGTCTTTTAAAGCAAAAAAAGAATCTAAAAAGATAAAACATTGCTCTTAAATAGATGTTCATTCACTTTTTTAGAAAAAGAACCTGGGAAAATGATGCGTTTATACGGTGCCGATATTTTCTGAGCTTAATTCTAGGCCGCTGTAAATCTTCGGCGGGGGGCGGATGTCAAGGTGGATCACCAAAGATTCAAAACCGGGACCGTCCCAGCTAATCCCGGACATCTGGATATTATAGATAGTACGAAATATAACTAGAATTAATAATATTAAAAAAATACGACACCCAAGAGGAAAATTCGTTAGCAGTTAATTTTTATAAAACCTTAATAGGTTTTTGTTTCGTTCTTCTTTTTGTTTCGTTTTTTGTTTTAAAATTATTAGCTTAAGAGCAATAAACGTCCGAGTAAATTTGAGAGATTTTTCAAGCTGGAACAAAGAATGAAAAGCCAGGCCTATCACGCCTAATAAAAAAATGGACACTTTATATGTCAAGACTTAGAATGAAGACATTTCTCCAAAGAGAGAAATGTCTTTGTCCAGAGAATTCCACATTTTTTAGCGTTATCTATGCCATTGCCCCCTTTTGCTTCGTTTTTGCTATTTACACTGCCAAAGTTCTAACCCAGTCTATAACAGATGTTGGTATGAAATAAATTCACACGCACGTCTGCTCTTACATATTCAACATTAAAGGTTTGTATCTCTGTTTGGTATTATTATGTTTATATTTTGCTCAGTCTTTTCTAGAAATTGGGCAAAACATATAGTTTTTTTAAAATTTTGTAACTCAGTCAGTTTGTAAAGTAACTCAGATAAAAAAAAAATAGAGGAAACCCTATTAAGTAAATTGTTTATTGTTCACCAAATGAATATGGTCTATGATATATGGACAAGAACTGCTTGTTTATCTATACCATTCTGTTCCTCTTCCAGTGCGCCATTTGTATCTGTGCCAAAGCAACCATGCAAACTTTTCCATGTGGCCATCGCGTCGTGTGCCGAAAATGCTTCGTCAAGACCATCCAGATGGCCGTGTCCCAGAGACTGTTACCGCTGCGTTGCGTCATCTGCCGTGCCAAGATCCTTAGGTTAAAGCAACTCTCCCCGAGCAACAAGAACAAAAGCCAACAGCAGCAGGAACACGGCGGCAACGAAGGCCACCATGGCTTTCCCCAGTCGCCACTCGCCAATCCACTTCCAGATGGCCAACTTCTGCAGCGTCATATCCGTAAACCTCCATACTTAGTTCATAGTTCCATCTTGTACCCCATGTCTTCGCACCGTCGAGCAGCGAGTCTTCGACAAAGGATGGCCTTCAAACCCCCGAATCTCTTGTCGATCCCGGAGAGTGAGGAACTGGATCTGATGAATGCTGTCCAGGACAGAGAAGTTCTCTGTCCAGACTTCGGGAACATTGAGAACAAGTGGTCAGAGAAGGAGATCTTGAAGGCACAACTCAACGCGAAAGATCAGTTGGGTAAGGCTGACCACTACCAGGTGGTCAAATGGTTGTCGAAATTCCGTCAGTTCAAGCCACCTTCCATTCTGAAAGGCATAAGGAACAGGTGGAAGAAGTAGAATCCCATATTTGTTGTTTGTTTTGTGTTGCAGCAATACATGTCTTGGCTAATCGTGCAATAACAATGTGATACGGTGTTAATGTGACTAATAACACGATGTTTCCCTTCGTAAGATCCATTCCTCGGTTGGTCATTCGTTTGCTTAAAAGACATTCATTTCCCCTTGTAAATTTCTTTACTTTCATTTCATGACTCCAGTTTAAATCTTACGCAATAGTTAACACTCAAATAAAATGTCTTACAAATATTTCGCATCGCTTAAATATATATTAACATCCATTCAGAATTCAAACTAAAAGAGATTTTCTTTTTATGTGATGCATTTTCCGATAACAATTCATGAAGAAACTTCTAAAATATTTCAACTAATCTTCACACGAAATAGAACAGCATGAAAAACGAATTGAAATTCTGATGCAATCAGAATTCTCATCTAAGTCATTCTATTCTTGTAGGGAATCAACAAATAGAATCCTAGCAAATATCATAACAATAGAATAATCACATAAATAGATTCTCTCTTTCTCTTACGGTACTTAAATGATTTCTGAGTGATTTCATAATAGATTTTTTATAAAAATACACCGAGAAAATTTGAAATGTCTACAAGGAAAAATTATCATCAGAAGTTTGTATTGACATGTATTTCTTTGATCATTTTTCAAGCAGAATTTTTCTGAGGCGTGCTGTTTGTTAAATGAATGCCTTTGGCGGTGCCTTTAATTTTCTAGAATAGTTAAAAGGTAGATGCTTTTGATTTTTGATTCGCAAAAAGAAAACTTTAAATTTATTTTACAAAATAACTATAAAATTTAAGTTTTTGCATTAAGATTGCGCGTGGCAAAACAAGTTTTCAAATGTATTTCAACAAAAGGAAAAAAAATTTCGCTTTAAAATGTAATAATTTTTTTCTAGAAGGAAGAAAATTAAACTGTGTCCTTAAAACGATATCAAAAATTCATTTGTAAAGTAAGCCCAACTTTTTGATTCATGACATTGCCCAAAAGAAAAAAAAAGTTTTTATGTATAATTTCGCTTTATCCAAGCTTGATTCCAATTATTTCATTTGAACACGTGAATTCTAAAAATTCATTCTCTACAAATATGAATAAAACTGAATATAGCCTTGATACTTGGAATGTAAAGTTAATGGCTTTATGAAAAATTCGAGAGTCTTGTTAATCTGAATTAAATAAAATTCAATCTTGTTCAGATTCTTTTCACTTCGTGCTGTACTATATTTCCATTTCGGTGACCTTTTATTGTCATTTCTAATTGACAAAGAAAATTTCATTGACCGTTTGTAAACTGTAAGTGCATCAAAACTGAAACTTTAGAAGTTCTTAAGGTAATGAAATAAGCTTATCTGTACTGAATAGTAAATTTTCACGTTTCTGGAATTCACTTGAGAACGTATGTCTGCCAACGTAACAATACTTATTTAAATTACCTGGTTGTGCTTTCATCGCAAATACGAGATAAGGAGTGTGTATTAGTGAGCGTGATAGTGACTAGGGACAGTGAGCGTGACAGTGACTAGGGACAGTGAGCGTGATAGGGACAAGGGAGCGTGACAGTGACTAGGGACAATGAGCGTGAATGACAGTGAGAAGGCGACAGTGAACCACTTGACACTGATAAGCGAACAACAGGCAAAAAAGTGGCTAACACATTACGGGATACATAACGAAATTTCTTAGCATGTTTAAATACAACTCTGATGCTGATTGCCAATACATTTGGGGATAGCTTATGCGAAACACATAGCGTATTCGAGTCCAGCCCAGTATTCTGTGAAAGCTTCAGTTGTCTGTATTTTCTTTATAAGGATCTCTGTAATGTCGATCAAAATGATGATGCTCAAGGAAGATTGTGGAACTGTGAAGGCTGTCTTCTAGGGATCTATATGGCACTGACTGTGCTTGACTATACTGCCCAAGAAGGTTATAAAATGTGCACCCATGTATGAATGAATGAAAGCAACATCTCTCACAACAAGAGCAAATTTTTTATTGCACCTGGATTGTTGAAGGTTTTGGTCTCTTTGCTAATCCATTTCATTCGACTATGACAATTTACCATTTAAGAAAAATACACCTCTATTTCGAGAATCATAAGTCAGTTTCGGTGAATAATTCAACACAATCATTACCAATGACGTGATAGAGCATCAAAGGTATCATCAACTAGTACGCAATTGATTTAGCAGTCGATAATTTAGTGGTAATTTTACAAAAATATAAGGCAACGTCTGGTGAATGAACTTCTAATCTACCGGAAACATATTAAATCTTTAAGAAGAGTTTTAATATTTATGCTTGGGTTTTGGAAACTTACTGGAATTTTCACTACAGAAAGCACGTGACGAAAATGGGGACAACTACCATTACCATTTTAACCATTTTTTTCTGGATGAAAATATACTATAATTTTAAAATGATATACTGAGTAAATGCAAACGATCACTGAGATATACTGTACTATTTTTGTATTGATGACTGGACTGTCTGTAGTCTATATACAATGATGTAAAATTCATACTCCAAATCAGCGGTTCCCAACCTTTCTGGTTATGTGGACCATCTGTTGTGTAAAAAATATTTTGAGGCCCACTAACTAAATATACAAGTAAATAAAAACATATAATACATATATACATAAACACATACGACTCTTGAATATTTAGTTAGTGTGTTAGGGCTCCATAGGTTGGGAACCGCTGCTTTAAATGATTATATTCGAATAAAACTAATTTTAACTTTTAATAATATGATAATTTAAACGCATCGCGAGATTATATACTAGATATCCACTCAAAGAATACAACCACTCAATGCGACTCACACAAGAAAAGACACATAAAACACGAACCTAAACTAAAAGGTAACACATTTTGCTTTCCCGCTGTATGGAATTGAGTCGTTGGCATCCAACTGACAGCAGGTGGAAAATAATGCGACCGTTCTTCATCAGTACTAACTTTTGAAAACGGAAGAAGACAGTGAATTATCAACCAGATTAACGAGACTCTTGTGAAAATAATTTTTTTCAAATTTGATCGAAATTTTGAATATCCTGTCTTTCCATATATTTTTTGATAAAGCAAGATTAACTTAATTTTATATTATTGATTAATAATCAGACGTATTAATACCCTTCTCATCCAAAGTCAAACGAATTGTCCCAATAAACTAGAGCTGCTTGCTTTTAAGATAGTAACCTAAGCAATACAATAAGGCGAAAAGCGTGACATTCAATGCGATTTCTTCAACTAGTACAGAATTCATTTGTATTGGATGTATATAATTGCTGATTGCGAAAAAGGCAGCCTTTTAAAAACTATACATAGTATTTTTATTGTAGGATTATGCATTTCATAAATTCATATTTACAGTGCCTTGTACAAAAGGCACCATGAATAGATGTAATATGTTGTACTGTAACTTTTTATTTTAACATAATATCGTTGTCATCATTCATAACGTTTTGTATGGTATAGTGTCAACTGTTGAAACTTGTGTCTTGATATTATGATATCTGTATCTTTGTAGAATTTGTATTTATGTAGACTGGAAATATCGCTTCCATATGTATGTTTTGTGCTGATTTGGGGTGTTTTCGGTTTTTATTTTTATATTTTTGCACTGGATATGCTTTGTATATTGATCGCAATCAAATTTTAATTAGTTTTATTTGTATTTAATACAACCACAGAATAATCGTAATACTTTTCTTATTTTCTTCTATGTGTTTTAGTAGGATAACTTTAAGGATGTTTTCATTTTTGCAACAATCAAACACACGCGCCTCCAGGTAAACAGTATTAGAACAGAGAAAACACTGACTTGACGTCATAATAATGATTTTTCGAAATATTTGATGCATATCACTGCTTTTATGTATTAAGATTTTTTTTAAAATGTAGACTAATTTTCGAAATTTATTGAAGATACATAAATTTGGATATTTCTCTGTCGTTCTTTAAAAAACCCATCATATTCTCTAACAATGCATATATGTTATGTTGAGTTGCACATATACACGTTGCGGAAGTAGAAATTTTACTATTTTTTGTTAGACCTTTTTGAAGCAATATAGAGAATCAGAATTAAATCTTTTTCTTCTGTATATGTTTGATACAAATGTCGAATTTTATTTTGATATCCGAAACAGATTATAAATGAATAAAATTAATCATTTCAATCACTATGATTTTATCCAGTCTGTCTTTGTGAATGAATTCATAAACAATGAATTAATGATATTTTCTTATAATGGAACAGATGCCAAAGTTACCTCCTATTCGTATGTTGTAGTATACTCAAAAAGTTTTCTATACATTGATAGGAGACATTAGAAATTATCTTGACTTATTTGAAATTATCTCCCTATAAAGCTAATTAAATAGACTAATACTCAGAAGAAACGTAAAAAATTCATCTTTATCTGCTTACAAAGAACCGAAGAAAAATTCCAGCTTAATGGAACATTTTAATGCCAGTGTGAGTTTTGAAATGCAACAAAAAAGAATTTTTGTGTCTTAAAATTGCTGTTAAATAGATTAAAATGTTTTAACAAAAAAATAAATGGGTTTGATAATATTGCATTTCATTCATTTTTGTTATAAAAATTGAATAGATCCATGTCATTTTACAACTAATTCATTTCTTTGACTGAGAAGTATTCGAAGAAAGAAGTTCGTGTTGACCAGCAGTTTTGAAAAATTAAGAACATTTTCATCAATTAACATTTCATTAACGCCTATGTTTGATCAGACGATTTTGGAATAAATTTATTCATGATTTTATTTCTTAGCGGAATATGCAATGAATTGTTCTTGCTCTCAATTTGCTGTTATTCTAATTCTTTATATCAGACAACATACTTCAGTAGAATTCAGCATAATTTATCGTTTGAAGGGGAATAATTTAAAACAGCCGAACAGTGGTCTTGCCAT
Organism: Araneus ventricosus; assembly: GCA_013235015.1. Classification (NCBI taxonomy): domain Eukaryota; kingdom Metazoa; phylum Arthropoda; class Arachnida; order Araneae; family Araneidae; genus Araneus; species Araneus ventricosus. The sequence continues at coordinate 27,857 of BGPR01013410.1, forward strand.
CTTTCACTTTCGAAACTCATATTCATATTTCCCTTTTTATTACCGTGTCGAAATGGCGTTCTAAAAATAGAACGAGTTTCGCAGAATTCATTTATATCAGAAATATTTTCCCCTGCTATATGTCCCTTGTTGAAAGAAATACCAAACGAATGACGAAGTTAGTTAATCGATAGTACTGCCTTCTTTCTTCTTTTTCATGGAAGTGAAAGGAAGTCATGGAAGTCTTTAAAGGAATTTTGCCATTTTCCAAAATTTGGTGGTCGTGAAAGTTTATTTCGAGAACATGCTAAATGACCTTTTAACTATTTCATGCGCTTTTACATCGTTGTAGGTGGGATTTATATGTTACATCATACTGAGCACATCTCTGTGGCATTTTGGAACTTAATATTTGCCATTAATTTCTGAAATAGTAGATTTAAAATAGTTTAAAAGTTTTCGATTTCGTTCTCAAGAATTATTCTTTTGTTGTCACAAGTCTGTATTTCACAGTCATTGTTAAAACTACGAATTATTATAATAAATATTATCTGAAACATTTTTTGAAAAAATCATGTTTTTTGTTCTTGCCTACTATCATTATGCATATTTATGATTATATTATCCGTTGTTTTCAATCCTGCTGATTACGGTAAGTGCATTGTATTTGAAATAGCGAACAAAATCTGTGTGTGTATGTTACATATGAAGCTGTCATTTCGTAGTTGTAACATTTGTATTGTGTACATAAAAATGAATATAGTCATAGTTTAGTATGATGAATAAAAGAACATTTAAACATGATATTGTTTTGTCGCATATTTATTGTTAGTGTTAGGCATTTCATTTTGAGCAATGTCTCAAAACTGATGACAGTGCTGAAAATGAAAATGTGAACAGAATCAGCCTTGTAAAACATTGTTACCTCCATGTTTCTAAAACTGAAATATAAAAAAAACGGCGCACTGTTGTGATCTTTCATTAAAATATTAGAGTAACTATGGAAAGTAACTATATTAAGATTGTTCAAAGTATGATTACATATTCTTAAATTGTTACAACTAATTGTATATTGAGTTAAATTTAAGTGTTGTTTTTTTTATCTTACACCAAATCCAAATTTACTATTTGGGATGAATTAATTTTTCTTCGAGTTTATTGTTCATGAAATCTTCAAAAAGGTCTGCAGCGATCGTCAGACGAAAACTAATTTTTGTAAGAACCATTTATTTTCATGGTCAAATATTTCCTTTCTGTTTAGTATGTATAGCATAAACTATCCTAGTTACAGCAGATATTAATTCTTAGAGAAAATTAGATACGAAATTTCCTTTTAACTCAATCTAGCGAAGAAGAAATGATAATTCCAGGCGAATGTTATCCAAAAATCCTGTGGCGTAATATTTGAGGATGTTCTCACTTTTTATAGAGAAAACGAAAGTGGAGACACAAAAACCTACGTAGCAGTCTGATTCAGCTCCGGTTTGGAGACGTCACAGGGCAGCTATTTAAGTCAAATACACAAGGTCTTCAAAATTTCCTACAGAAAAATTCTGACAGCTGATTCTAAAATTAAATCAAAAGAGGCAGTACGACATTTAGCATTTGAGCTTCACCTGTTCCGAAATTATGAAGGTTTGTCACTTTAATTTTAGAACTTTTTCAGAATAATGAAACCAGAAATAGAAGTGCATTTTATTTATTTTTTATAGGAATGGACACAATACTTTTATTAAGTTAACTTGAAGATATGTGCCCGTCTAAGACGGCTTTTAGCTCGTCAACCATATCTCGGAACAGATCACATATTCACTCACAAAAGATGTAATGCAAAATCACATGGGCATTGGCAAATTTTAGCAATAACGTCCGTCCGATACTTTGAAGATCCCATAATTTATTAAAAAGATCTGTATTCATAACGTTTCGCAATATTCAGAGAAAAAAGGCATACACAAAATCAACAAAAAAAGTGCTTCGATACTTCATAATTTAACAAAGATCTCAGAGAAGTGGAAAAATAAATTAATTCTAGTATAACTCCTATTTGATATTAAATCATCTAAAAAGCAGAATCTCTTCGGCACGTGACCAAATTCAAGTGCGTATTCCACATCTACTTTAAAAAACTGTCTGAGTTGTTTTGTGATTTGTGCGTCCGATTAATGACGCAGGGAAAAGGGGCGTGTTTATTTTTAACACCGCCCCCGTCACGGACATCTGTGGATGATTCTAATATAGATATACAGATTGGTTTGAAAGGGTTCCGGCAAACATAACGGGTAGGTCGGGCATGCCAAAACAAATAAGTTTTACATAGGAAAATGTATGTACAGTGATACCTCAGTTTTCGTCTATAATCCGTCCGAAAACAAATGGCGAAATCCAAGGTAATAACAGTAGAACCTCGGGAATCCGAACCCATGAATCCGAAGTTTCGGGTAATCCAAACATAATTGTTTTAATTTTCTGAAAAAATCTTATTAAAAAATGAAGGAAGATAACAATTAGGAATCGGAAACAAAGCTAATGTTTATTCCTAATTTAAAATAAACATTTGAGTTGGTATTTAAAAATGAATGCAGCACCTTAATGAGTAGAAACAAAATCGGTTATCTTCTTCTGACGTAAGGAACTACACCTGCTCGACGATGCGAATTACAGCTATCTCTTTCCGTATTCTTATCACAGAGTGCCCTAAGTCAATACTCTACTGCATCTAATATATCAAAAGTATTTTACTGAATTTCCCGGAATCCGAACAGTTCGGATTCGCGAGGTACTACTGCATTTCCATATGACTGAATGCAAATCCAATTAATTAGTTCCAGACATTCCATAATGCATACTAAAAACACATTTTATAAGGAATAATGTAGCATTTAATACTGAAAACAGTAAAAAATTAATAAAGATTGAATATAAAAGAATAATGTAAAGAATAAGGGAGCATTTAACATGGCATTTACATCTTTTACACATCTTGTGTCTCAAATTCGAAAGAAATGTAAAATTCAAAATTCAAGAAATGTCGTTTCAAGTAAAAGAAAATGAAGAGTGAGGATCAGTAGCCAACGAAACATCAAGTTAGGAGAGTTCAGCAGCAAGAATTTTACTGTATAAGCGGAAACTTCATGCATGCACGCTAACTATGCCATAAGGAGAAATTATGAATGAAAAGATGCGTTTTTCACAAAATAATGCGTTATAAAAGCCGCGTCGATGTTTGCATACCGAGATGAAGTTGAGTGGCTGCATTCGACGTGAAATCTGAACAGCGCGATGACGCTGCCTGGGATTTGAATGGTCAATGATCTACGAAAAGAGAATAAGGTAATGTATTTTGTTTACAAACTAAAATAATTTATTGGTCGAAAAATCTATAAATAGTGTACGACATACCATTACGTTCAAAAAGTTCCGGAATTTATTTTATTACGGAAGATTGAATATGGAATCGGATTGAATCTGTTTAGGGGCCGTCCACAAATGATGTCGCGCTAGGAGAAGGGAGGGGGTTCGTGAAATTGTGACAGTTTGTGACAAGGGGGGAGGGGGTAACAAGAAGTATGACATCACACATTTTAGTTAAAATAAAAACATTTAAAATCAGCATATTAAATTTTGAAGTTATTTTGAAATTACCAGGATTTGAGGGTATTTTTTTAATCGGAGCTAAAACAACTTCCATGTGATTTTTTTCACTTGTATTCCTTTCTTTTCGAAAAAGGCATTCAGGGTAGGTTCTGAGAATATGGTAGCAGCAGAAATTCTTCACCATTAGAATAAAATCTCCCCCTGCTCATAAATGTCATTAAAACACAGTTAAAGTTTAAAAATAAAATTTGAAATATGATCTATAACGTAGTGCTTTGTTTCTGAACTGCAAGTATATGTTTATGTAATACAGTGTGACATGTGACAAGGGGAGAGGGGGCATGGTGAAGTGTGACACTTTGTGACAAAGGGGAAGGAGGGGGTAAAAAATATTGAAAAAAAGTGTGACATCATTTATGGACAGCCCCCTATTTGGTATTTCTTCCGAAGTAACTACCACGTACAACTATGCATTTTTGTCATTATTCATACAAAGATGTAAATGCGGATTACAAGCCTCATTTTGCCGCTTCCTCCAGTGCCTTCGTCGCTGCACTTCTTCAGAACTTGAGAATCGTTGCCCCTTTAACAAATTCTTCATACCAAGAAAAGATCACGTAAGGTGAGATAAGGGGAATTGATTGGATATGATAGTACCGGAATGTGATGTTTTGGCTGGCAATTTGACACCAGGAGGAACCAGTGAACCGGCACCTTATTGCGATAGGGCACTAGTGACATGGCCTTCTCCGTGATGGAAAGTTTTATATGCCTGTAATCGCGAACTACGCGCACGCGCCGTACGTATTTGAAATGAATGAAACCGATTCTGACTAGACGACCACATCCGCTTGCTTTTGCGGGAAACAACATGATTTACTTACATTTGGAAAATGATTTAAAAGTTCCGAAATTTTTTGATCGTGGTAGTATTTAACTTACTTTCGACGATCGAAACAGTGACAGGTGGTTTTTACACCGAATGATTACTGATATGTGTGTAAGTATCAGTCAAGAGCATTTGGAACCCTGAAGTATTCCCGCTAAGCGACTAGACAGCAATGTTGCATTTTCACCACATAAATAGCAATTTTTAACGATAAAAATGTGATTTTCAGTTGATTATGATAGTTGGGAAGACATATTGAAAAACGGCGGAAGTGACGTTAAACAATTTCCTTTTATGCTCTCTTTCTCTCTCATTGCATGCATTCATAGCGACATCTAGTGAGTCTCTGAAGAGTTATTTCAAAAAGTTGTAGTTTAATCAACACTCACCCTGTATTTTGTTATTCACCTCCCATTCTCAAGCGACTTAAAAGCTTTTCTCCAACATCAACCATCCCATAAGTACAGAGCACCGGGCATAAAAAACGCTCCCAATCAAAGTGCTGCTTTTCTCGAATATTCTAGTCTGCTATTTTTTCATTAATATGTCTAAATAGTTCCCTAAAAAAATCCTGTTTTTACTTCTTCTGCTTTGTTTTTTCGAATATAGATGGCGCCATGGGACTAGTTCTTCTTTAAAAATTTGCTGAATTCTTTTTTCAAAGAAAGTTAGCGTGGGTTTGTGATTACGTGAGGACATTTTTTGTTCTTTTTTCCTCTATTCTGGGCATGGAGTAAGTTTATATTTATGATCCCGTATCAATGCTGAATATGGTTGCAATCATGGCAACCCAATTGATTTGTGTAGTATTCCTTTTTCGGGCATAGCACGGCTGTGTTGCTAAAGTCGTTGGCATTCTTGGCATTGTTTTGACTTTTCTTTTAAGAAATTTTAAACAAAAAAATGTCTTTTAACGTAAACTGAGTAATGCTATGTCAGAAATTGGTAAAATGTCCTATCCACTAATATCTCATTCTTCTCTGTAGGGGCTGTATTAGTTAAGAAAAAAGGATGTTGATAGAAGAAACAATGTGTGGGATTGGAAGTCTAGCAAAAGTTGCAAAAAAGAAGTGCTGTATCACTTGTCATGAAAGAATCAAAATTATCCAATGCAAATATATCAAAATTGCTTGAATTGGTTCTAAATAAAAAATCACCCGAATTTTTTCAATTAAATTTTAAAAATTTTCAATCGTACGCCCTATTCTTTGATTAGGAATAACTTTCGTTATCGTTTATCAATCTGCAGAATAGTTTTTTTTTAGTTTGGTAACATCGCTTTACAGATAAAAATTATCAACAAACTATTTCCTGAAAATGAATGTCACAAAAATTATGATTGATTGCATTATTTCAAAACAGAGATGAATGAAGACAGTTGATGCATTGGCGGGCAAGGGTAAATCTCACCTGACAAAGTATCTCTTTTTAGTCTTCCCATCATAAAAGTTATGCTGCTTTGTCTTCCCAGTAAAAGAATTTTATTTGGCCATCTCGTCCGATTGGATTTGTTGAATCATGTTTAAAATATCAGACAATATTTATAATCGAATTTTTAGTATTCCAAATGAAAATTATAATAATAGTATTCAAAATTAGCCTTTATTCTTTCAACAACGAATTTTGTTTGGTTTGATGCTTAAGGCACTTTCACAACAACCGACTACACCACATACTTGCAACCAATTGAAAAAGTCAGTCATAGACATAATAAAAATCAAGCGCCGAGTGGTGGTTGATTTGTTGCATTAAAATAAATAGTTTCAGTGCAGACTTCAAGACTTTAAAAATTCAACTAACACACTAACAAATTTTCTTTGCTGCGTTGCCCAAAATTAACAACCAGAGTATCTATATATCTCCCTTGTCCTCCGTCTCTACACCACTGAATTCATTCTGATGTAATAAGCCGGTTAATCACGACCATCCCAAGCTGCGCAAATGGGGTGGTAGCACTCCACTCCACGCCATTCCATTTTTATCCCATCCATTTACGCAGGTCATTTACGACCCCTCCAAATGACGCAAGTTCATCCACTACTCGTCACTCCGATCGCCCATCCCCGCCTCCCTCGGTGAACCACGCACCCCAAGACTTCCCCCTCACTTACCTACTCCCGCGACTTTTATGGCCCGGCAGTGCAAATGGAGTGCTGGATATTGGAAAGACTGTATATTCAAACCCAACCGGTTTTTCACATTAAGGATCGGCTTGGGCGCGGAGCGTTCGTGAATGACCAGCCGTACGTGTCAAATGCGCTCGCTGCCTTATTTAAGTTCGAAATCTGTTTCGCTACTTTCATTTGCTGCTGGTAGTATTACGCCACGGCACAGAACAAGACAACGTGCAATTAGATGTTAGGATAAATCATTTTTGTCATATGACTGCGTCAACACGCGAATTGTCTCCACTGAATATAGGTTACTATTCATGCAATATATTTAGCGATAAGGAAATTCATTTAAGGAGTAACAATTTGAAAAAAAAATGACGGGAGGCTGTCTTTTTCAAACAGCCGCTGATGTTAAAAGCGTAGGACTACTTTACTCGCGTGACTATTTTCCGATTTTCAATTATTTTTCTTTTTTTGTAACTTCTGTTGTTACCCTTTATCTCTAAAATGAGACATTAGTTATGTTTTTAACATATGTAGTTACCGACATATAGAGTATCTCCCATACAGCGTTTTTTTGTAGCGTTTTGGCGTGTGAATCAAATTCTTTCCTGAGACCCCAATGGGTGGAACGTAGTCTACGTTAAAAAATATGTAACAAAACAGTGGAATATGGAGAATTTATATTCAAGTGAAACTCATCTTATTATAATCATTAAACACAATTTAATTCTTCTTTTGTTATAGCCGCTTAGCAACTAACTCTTCAAAGACAGTAACTGCATTTTTTTTCTTTTGTTATGAAAAGTTTCCGCATATCAAATGAAAATGTTTTTTTCGAGCTTGTTTTAAACTTAACTTTTCATATTTGTAAATTCTTTTTTGTGAAGATGGAATTTTGTTATCGATTTTTCACGCGCTTCTTATGTATTGTTACGAAAAATCGTCCGGTGTAGTCCAACAAGCACGATAATGGATAACGACACTTTATTCCATGAATATTCCAGGAAACACGAAGCACAGCTAACATGAAAAACAGCACTTGTACAAATTAGCAAAGCAAGCAGACAGCAAATCACTAATAATAACAGAAGCAGCACAATCAATAGCACTCAGCATCTAACAGCTGAGGAACTCGCAGTGCGAACTGAGCGCCAAAGAGATTATTCATTCGCTTGAGCTCCTCCGGAATTTATAGCTTTCCTACAGGGCGTGACATCAGATGGAGTTTTCTGAAAAGATCTCCATATCTCGGTTTCTAATAGAGATGGAACCATAATTATAGCATTTTCTAGAACCTTTATTTTGTCACCAAAGTCGCCAGATTTGTCGCCAAGTCGTCCAATGGCTGTCAACTTTGTCGCCGATGTCGGGGGTTATCGGCCTGGTAACCGTTAAGAGTCTCTGTAAATCTCTCTTTCCTACTATAAAACTAAAATTGTAGGGAAGCGGAATTACAGGCTCCTGACGGTATTAAGAGTTCTGAATTTTTTTTTTCAAGCGGTGTGCCATCGTTGACGATATAAAATTTTAATGTTTTCGGAACTTATTAACTAGTAGTTCTGTGAACAATAGACCTCGCTGCCCCCCCCCCCAAAAATAAAAAAATAAAAGATTTTCTCTTCATCACATTTTTTTAAAAGCTTAGAAAATGTGAAGACAGAACAGAACACCACTTCATGCCCCTGCGACTATAACCTTTTGGATTAAAACAGTGTAGCGGACATGAAATGGAAGAGACATCGGAAGACGCTCCTTTACTGTCTGGCAAATAATGGAGGCGGAGGCAGAGAGATGAAAATGGTTACAAAAATACAAATCTAAAAATCTGGGATAATATACAAGAAACAGAAGTGGAGTATCAAATAAAACCATATACAAGCAAAAACTGTAAAAAGGAAAGAAATATGAGTATGAAGTGTACAACATCAACAAACAAGAGAGAAAAAAAACTAATCAAATAAAGAAGTCCACGAAAACAAACTAAAATGAGAGTGTTAAAGCACACGTGTGTCTGTTCTGTTGATTGTTCTTTTCTCCAAAAAGTGGAAGTTCTTCTGTGTGGAAGCGGAGAATAGTTCAGGTGCGCTGTCACTTCGGCGAAGAGGGCGCAAAAAATTCCCCATGTCGGCCTGCAGGTAATGGAAGAGGCTTGAAGTGAGAGATGATCATGGAATTATTAGAAAAAGCTCTTGAAAATCATTAAGATGGTGAAGCAATCGTTGGATTTTAAGTCGGAAGCCTTTGTTGGAAGCGACGTTGCGGAACCAGATTAGCTCACGTTGCGGTGCCGGTTTAGTCATGCATTGTTTGTTGGGATACGAGACATTATAATTTGACTCTCCAGGAGATACACTGGTGTACAAAAGTTTAGCACAATTCTTAAGTTCCGACAAATCTGGAGATAATATGGATAAAATGATTCGCAATCTGCTGAATTAGCAAAACATCTCTAGCTCTTTTACTTCGCTTATCTTTAGGCGACATATCGGAATATGTTGAAAAAGATGGCATCAAAAAATCACAGAGAAAAATTCAATCCTTAAATTAGTTATTTAAAAAAAATCATCGAGAAAATTTCACTATTAAATATGCAACAAATTAAAATATTTTTTCCAACTCTCTTCGTTAGAATTAAGAAGATGGAACTCAAAATAACTTGGCGATAAATATTACAATTTGCAAATATATATATATATAAGCTAAAATCTGTCGTTGCTATGGAGATTAGACGATTTATAAGGCAGGCGAAATTATCTTGGCGAGAAACGCTTCATAAATCCATTTAGGCTTAACAATTACAAGCGAATTTTTAAAGTTCTTTAAGGTTATCTTCCTAGGTAAGGAGGCAAATTTATTATATTGGTTAATTATTATTAATCATTTATTATTTATTATTATTATTATATTGGTTACTGCGTCTTATAAGATATTAAAAAAAGGTTTAGATAGTGAATTAGTTTACATATAAATTTAGAACTAAAAGATAGCCAAAGATACAAATAGATACATATTTGGCGAAATGCGGATAAGGATACATATCGATAAGCGAACTGTGTTTATTTACAACTCTGATGTCATAATCTTAATGTTCGGTTGCCACTCACTCTTTTGTTAGCAATTAATATAATAATGATATATAATTAAAATAATTATTTTATTACCGAATTAAAATAATAAGAAATAAAACATATACATCGTTTTCTAGTGCTTCAAGAAATATTTCTGCCAAATTTGAAGGGAATCGAACAACGCATTTGGTCGTAATCACGTAACAAACAAATTTACATTTGGACTCAAAACTTAGACCTCGCTTCGCTCGGTCAGTTAATAGAATAATTTTCATTCCATACGAGAGGCGCCATCTGGTAGGAAATCTGAGGAAAACTGGATTACAAGATTCAATTTTAATAATGAGCAAAAAGTAGAATATAATCTATATATTTAAAATAATTTGGTAGAAAAAACCTTCACTTAGTCCGCCGGCCTCAACCACTCGACCGATTTCTACATTTTTTTTTCTTCATTTGAATGGTTATGACGTCTAGATATATCATCAAGAATAGACTAGATTAAGATCTAGATACATAGAATCTAGATTGTCTACAAAGAATATGAAATCTACGATGATTTTATGGTCTGTTCCACCGATCTTCATGCAGTATTTAAAACTGAAAAAAGTAGTGGCTGAGAGCTTCGAAGCAGTCAAGTGGCAAGGAGACAGTGCTGAGCAAAGTGGGTGCTGGCCGAGAACCCTCCCAGAGGGCTGCGAGTTATCAATAAAATAAAAAGAGTTTTAAAAACACGTCTTTAGTGTACTAAAGTAGTCTTAGTATTCGTTAGTGTACTAAAAAGTGGAAAGTTTTGCGACTACCATGTAAAATACAAAGAGGCTTCGTCTGTTGACTCCTGACTGCATGTGAGGATGAGGACCTCCCTTCACCTTTAGCTTTCGTCTTGAAGTAGGAAAGTGAGTGCTCACTGTAGCACCCGAGCTGTGATGTGCTCTTGCCTTTTCGGCGCGCAACTGGGTTCGTTAGGAAAGATCTCGCGTGGCCAAGTCTCATAGGGAGAGGCGCACAGTGCGCTGAGATAGGAGTGAGACCTCATGCACATTCATTATTATAGTTGAATGAGAAACGTATCTGTGGTGCATTTTACTTAGACGGGGAGTATTGCATAATGTTAGAAAAATCGTCCTGTGTGTGTATGGCGGAAACAGTCCAGCAAGCAGGATAAGGCCCCTTTCACATTATGTGGCTTAACCGTTACGGCGCAAAGTTGTTTATTTTCTTTGCCGTGTCATGTTTGCTTTCACACTTGACGATTTGCGTCGTCAGTATTTGAGTGTGGTTTCTAATTTCCTAGCTGTTTCAGTATGAATCGGAAGCAAATACCAGCAATATGGTCTTGCAGTCATCAATCAAAAGAAACGAGATTATAATCGCCTCACTTTTGGAAGAACAACGTGCAGATGAATGTCCGAATGTCTGTAGCATCTTTTGATGAATTCCACAGCCGAATAAAAAATTATACTCTGCGGCAAAATACTAACATTTGGAACTGCATTCAACCGACAAACATTGTAGCTGTGACTCTGAAGTAACTGTGTTGCCTGTTAAATCATACGTAGGGGTGAAACGTCCTCCCTCTGCTGTGAGACGAAAGTTTGGAGAGGGGGTGCCATCTCAGGTGTCGTCCTCGTCATGTGACCGCGGTTCAAAATGACAAGGTCCCTCCTAAAATAGCCCTCGTGTTCCTTCAAAACGGGACGTTAATATAACTAAACAAAATCGCAAGTAGCTGACACTTATTTTTAAATCTTAATCGTTTGTATTTAAAACGTAAAGTGTTATAGGACCTTTTAACAACGAAGAAGCAATAGCGAATGTGCGACTGTTTATTACTTAGCAAAAACGTATAGATTTTGTTTTTAATATAATTACATAAAATAAGTTCCTCCCTAGATATGGATTTTAAGGTTAGTGTAATAATTTTAAGCATTGCAAATGTATATTAATAACATATTACGTAAATCGATTATACATAAGTTGTGGAACATGGATTTCATTTGCGCGCAGGATTTAAAAAAAACTAAACAACCCATTGCAAACAAATGTTATGAAAATTCCCTTCGACATATCACAGCTTTAAAATCATTTAACATAGTAAATAATCAGATATGCTTTAATCACTTTTTATGACGTTAAAATAGTATACATTTTCCTTGAAAATTATATGTAAGATACCACGCATTGAAAAAAACTATAACGCAATGCTTTGATTTTGCATGTTTTTTCATTGTGTTTGTATAAACATAGCAGGGAAATTTCTGTGTGTTTGATGAACAATATTTTAAAAATCCTGTGTGTAAGTATTTAAAGTATAAATCACTCACCAAACATCTCTTTATATTGAGATGGGTTTTGATTATAGCTTCTCAATTATTTAAAGTACACTCATGTGCAATATCATGATATATGCATGATTTAAATTTTCAAATAAAATCATAAAAAAATCGGAAACTTTAATGGAATCTCCGTAAAGAGTTCAAAATACTGAAGAATTCTATAAGACTGTCGGAATTACTTATGAAAGGTTAAAAGTTTCTTGAAATTGCGACTTCAGAAATAAAACATATGTTGTTATCTTAGAATTCAGTCATGATTATTAGACACTGCATTCCAGATTTTTATTAATTTACATGAAATAGTATATTCGTTTCCAATACCTTATACATGGCCGTCTTATCCAATGGGCAAATTAGGCAGAAGAACAGGGCTCTCTTGATCCAAGGGATCATAAGAACTTTCTATACTGATTTTGAACCAAAAAAATTTATTTAATTGTAATTTTAAATATGTTATACAATTTTATATATTATAATATGGTATAGAACCTAGTTAATAAAATAACCTAGGAGAATATAATGTTATCAAAACATTATAATGCTCCAGAATTATTTTTTTAGCTAGATATTTTGTTTGGGCCATAACACCCAGTTTCCTAGTTAGGGTGCTTATGGAGCGGCAAGCACCGTAAAATCTTCAGACGGCCCTGATCTTACCCAATATAAAAATACATAAAATTCGTTAGCGTTAGCATATTTCGAAATAAAATAAAATAGCTAAATTTTAAATAGTAGAAAATAACGAAAACATTAAAAAATTACACAGTCAACACTCAAATTAAATGAAAGTACGTTCTATAATAACAATGAAATCACTTAAAAATGACAAAGACATTAGTAAAATTAAATTTTGAAGCATTCTATAAAAATAATGGAGTCATTAATTAACTGCAAAAGCTTCGAGAAGGCAAAAAAAAAACAAGTGACCTTGTGAAGGTGACGGACGGCAGCCGGATGAAATTCGTGCAGTGTGAAAGCGCCAGCATATTTTCATACATTACTACTAAGACGAAGTCGTAACGGCGCCGTTCTATTCAGTCGCGCACGCGGCTGGTTTAAACCCCAACAAACGGACTCAACCCGCCATTGGCTAGTGTGAAAGCTCCCACTCATTTCTTCAGTTTACCACCAAGAGGCGGCCTAATGCTTTCTTGCCGTAACGGTTGAACCGTATAATGTGAAAGAGGCCTAAGGGAGAAACCCTGCAGCAGAAAGTGCTTAAAAGTGCGACGTACGTCGCAGAACAAACGTTGTCTTTGCAGAACATTTCATCCTTTAGAAAAAAAGGCCATTAATGAGCTTGAATCAGAGATCCCCAGATTAATAGAATTTATAGTATTTAATATTTCTATTCCCGTGTCGGAAGTAATTTGTGAATCTTGGGGATCCACAATCGACAAAATTGTTCAAAAAAGACCCACCGCAATTGATGGGGATGACGCAGCAGTTGGAACAACTGACAAAAGAATGTTTGTTTATTCCAATGGTGCACCACCTGGCCATAAATCTGTCAGAAATTTATTAAAAATGGCCATTGTCGCAATGTACGGGTCAAATTTTCATAAACATTTTGTGAACAGTATTTCCCCATTAATGTCGCAGTATCTGACTTCAAAAGTCATTGACAAAATTGCAAATTCATAATACATGCCTTTGTTTTAAATAATTAATTTTAATATAATGTTTTGTCATTAATGAGGAAGAGATTCTACTGGTTAATTAGTATTTTTATATCTATTTTGTATTTTACTGTGGCCCGCCAAATTTAGACAAACTGCTTGCAGAAGATTTCCAACTGTTTGAGGTCATGTTCCAGAACACTGGATATAATTCTGTTCCTGGGTGGAGAAAGATGATTTATTCACGAATATTCCGTAAACACAAAGCACAGGTAACAGGAACAATAGCACTTGCACAGATCATCAACACAAACAGACAGCAATTTACTAATGACGATAGCACTTTAAATAGCGCTCAGCTCACCAGCTCGCACTGCAGACGAAATTC
>BGPR01013411.1:0-13601 GCA_013235015.1 Araneus ventricosus
TCTTTTGAGTTCCCAGCATGCGAGTAAATTCAACAAACATTGATGAATGCAACTGGGATCCTTGATCAGAAGTTATTACAGATGGGCATCCAAAGCGAGAAATCCATGTATCGAAAATTGCACGGCATATAGTTTTTGCTCGCATATCTGGGATAGGTATTGCTTCTGGCCATCTGGAGAAACGGTCAATTATCGTGAGAAGATAAATTTGACCTTCAGAGGGTGGCAAGGGACCTACAATATCGATGTGGATGTGTGTGAATCGGGCATCGGGAAGAGAGAATGTGCCTAGAGGCGTTTTAGTGTGCCTCTGGATTTTCGATCTCTGACATGATTCACAACACCGGACCCATTGTTTTATTTGGTATTTCATACCTGGCCATACGTATCTAGCACTAATAAGTTTGGTTGAAGCTGCTATCCCAGGATGCGCAAGATTATGTAGATGATCAAATATGAGTTTTCGAAAGGAAGTAGGAACAAAAGGACGTGGAACTCCAGTTGAGGTATCGCAAAGCAAATTGCAGTTGGAAGTCTGGCAGGGTTTGAGTTCTAATTGTAGAGAGGATGCATCATTGTGGAGGAATTTTTGAATATCTGAATCATCCCTCTGTGCTCTTGCAAATTCTTTAAAATTTAGAATTGGAGATTTAGTAATAGAATCAACTTCGATTCTAGAAAGTGCATCAGCAACTATGTTCTGAGGACCTTGCACATGCCGAATGTCGGTCGAATATTGAGAAATTAAATCTAAGTGGCGTAATTGTCGAGGGGAACATTTATTTGGGTTTTGCTTAAAAGCATAAATTAGCGGTTTTTGGTCAGTATATATTGAAAAATTTCTGCCCTCTAACATATGTCTGAATTTTCTTATAGCCGAATAAATCGAAAATAATTCCCTGTCGTAGGTTGACCACTTCTGCTGACTTTTGTTCAGTTTCATGGAGAAAAAGGCTATCGGTTCCCATTTCCCTTGCGATAATTGAGATAAAGTGCCTCCTATAGCAACATCTGAAGCGTCCACCCATAGGCTCAATTGAGCTCCTGGAATAGGATGTCTCAAAAGAGTGGCTTCGGCAATCGCGTTTTTAGCGGCAAGAAAAGCTTGTTCTGCGGTTTCATTCCATTTGAGTTGTTCGAATGATTTGCGAACACTGGAATGAGATTTCTTTTTATTAGTATGCCCTTCTAAAAACTGTACTATGGGAGCAAGTATATGTGCGGCTTTAGGTATAAAACATCTATAAAAGTTAAACATTCCCAAAAATCTACGCAACTGAGTTAAAGTATCTGGTTTAGGAAAATCTAGTATACATTTGACTTTATCAGGTAGAGGCTTAATTCCGTTTTCTGAAAGATTGAAACCTAAAAAGTCTATTGTCGATGTACCAAATATGCATTTCGAAACATTTATGCATAGGCCGTATTCATTTAATCTTGAAAATAAGGTCTTTAAATGTTGGTAATGATCCTCATGATTTTTAGATGCTATCAGAATGTCATCGACAAAAGCGTAAACTCCTGGTAAACCACGAGTAACTTCATCTATAAAACGTTGAAAAGTCGCAGATGCGTTACACAGTCCAAATTGCATTCTTGTACTTTCGAATAAACCGAAAGGAGTACAAATTGCAGTTTTGTGAATATCTTCTGGGTGAATGGGAATTTGATGATAAGCTTTTATTAAGTCGATTCGACTGAAAATTTTTGATTCATGTAATTCAGCTGTAAAATCAGCGATACAAGGAATGGGGTATTTATCTTTTAATGTTTGAGAATTTAAAGCTCTGTAATCACCAACAGGTCTCCAATTTAAAGTTCCTTTTTTGGGAACCATGTGAAGTGGGGAAGCATAATTGCTTTTCGAAGGTCGTAAATGCCCCAGGTGCATCATGTTTTGGAATTCTGATTTTGCGATTTTAAGACGATCTGGAGCCAGCCTTCGGGGTTTTGCCACCACAGGAGGACCTTTTGTTACTATGTGATGAACAGTATTATGCTTAACAGGTTGATTTGGATTAGGCAATTTTGTAATAGAAGGAAATTCTTTTAAAAGCTTATGAAAAACCGTATCCCTAGAAATAGAAATTTGAACCGAGTGGAGATTAGCATATTTTAAATGGCCTACTGATTGCAATTTTGTTTTTGTATCTCTAAGGCATTTGTTCCGGAGATCTGGGACCAATTCAAAATAATGGAGGAAATCTGCTCCAAGAATAGGTGTACTTACATCGGCAATCAGAAAAGTCCATATAAAGTCTCTTCTTAAATTAAAATTCAAAGATAATGTTTTCTGTCCATATACATTAATGTTGGAAGAATTTGCGGCCAAAAGGGTTTGTTGGGAAGAATTTCTTTTCTGATAGACATTAGCAGGGATTAATGACACGTCAGAGCCGGTGTCGACCAGAAAGGAGATATTTGTTATCCGGTCTCGAATGAACAGGCGACGTGATTCTTTCGGCAAAGAATAAGTCGCCGCTATTCTTTGCTGGTTTCGTTTCCCTGCCATGTGCACGGTTGAACACATTTCTCTACTCTACATTTGTTTCCAAAGCGCCTGTGATACCAGCAAATCGAAAAGTCGCGCTTATTAGAAATGCTTCTTTCGCGAGAGTTTTTGTTACGACGATATAGCGAGCGACCGCGAGAAAACGAGAGACCATCTATTCTTTTATTTAATTTTTCAATTTCCAGAAATAGTTTAGTTTCGAGTGATTGTTCATTTTTCTTAGAAACTGCAAAAGTTTCAATTGGAGAAGGCGAAACTTCAATAATTCTGTCTGCAATTTCGGGAGCTTTGTCTAACGTGAGTTCGGAAACCGCAGCTAAAATAGTTTGAACCGAAGACGGCAAACGCTGCAAAAATAATTCTAACATTAAGTTATCTGCTACATTCAAGGATTCTGCACGGCGTTTCATGTAGCGCAACAGTTCGGATGGTTTACGATTACCTAATTCTTCCCCCGAAAGAAGTTTTCGAATTTCTTGCTGGGATGATTCACCCGAACGATTTATGAGTTCTTTTTTGATTTGCGAGTAGGGATCAGTGGCATCTGGTTTCATAAGTACGTCTCGAACTAAAAACGCACTATCGGGAGGGAGGTGAGAGACTATGTAATTGTATTTGGTTACTGATTCAGTTATTGCTTTTGGAGTAGCAAGAGCAAAAGTACTTTCGCACATTACGAACCATAAACCAGGATCTGACCTATTAAACACTGGAATTTGCACAGTATTTATGTCAGACATTGTGCAAGGTTTTAGAACAAGGTTACCATATAAATAAATATATATAATGATCTGTTATAATAACAAGAAATATTATAGTTAATGATAATTTGGCATTTTTAACCTTATAAAATATGATTTCATAAGAAAGTTTTTATATGCAAATAATTAATACAAGCATTAAACATTAAAACGGAAGTAAAATATTAAAACGAGAAAACAATTTCCGATTTCAAATCAAAAGCACAGAATAATGAAACAGAAAAAAAATCCACTTATCTGCCAGACATTTAAAAATGCTTGCCATTCCCGAAAAAGAAACCCGGAAGTCGTCATTCTAATGCCAGGAACAAAGGGATGGAACGATGAATATCGAATTGATAGAGGTAGGATCTTCATGTTTTTTTTTTCGGACGAAAAACTGTTCAAAAGGGGGTTCACAGGGTCACCATTTATGGTGAAAGTAGACGTATTTTTATTCCATATTTTATTGTTGGTTCCACTCACCACACCTACTCCACATGTTACACCACGCACGAGACTCGACTCTGTCTGCCAGAACAGATTCTCAAACCGAATCTAAAGGGGTTACCATAATCTCCGCGGCGCCATGGTTGGGTTTACCACAAGCCCAACGACTTTAGGAAAAATTGATGATATCATTGCCTTTCCTTAACAACTACCGACGAAATAATTAGGGATATATTTTTACAATTAAAAAAATGAAAAAGTGACCCCTGAAAGAGCCGAAAGACAAAAGTCGACACAAATTTTATCCTTTTTCTAAAAAAGAAAATGGAGAGAAAAAAATTTTCGGATAAAGTACTTTTTCTTTGGATAATTCTTAAAATTAGCTTTATTAGAAATGTCGAATTAGGTCTTACTTAAATAATTATTTTGTACTCCCACTCCCAAACATAATACTCTTTTAGAGCGGACAATTTTCCTTGGAACGGTGGTTATATACTAGCCACCCTCTTCGACTAGCTTGTTCGTCGGGATTATAAATTGAATTGAATGTCATCAGTGGCGGACTGGGTCTGAAAATAGTGATTACCATTATTCAATAGGGGCCCTATCACATCTACAATGTCATCTTACAATATATTTTTTAAATTTTATTTCTTACAAATATAATAAGTGAAATTAATAATAAATTAATTAATAAGCAAATTAATTAATATAATACATTAATTATTATATTATTATTTAATAATATTAATAATAATTTAATATAATCTCTTCCAAGTCTAAAAATATGTTATATTTATTACTAATTACCATATATGAGTAGATTTTATACATATTATTGGAAATAAGAAATACCAAATTTAAATATAGTTTTAAGATTGAATATTAAATAATTTTGGTGATTGTGTATAGAATACTATAATTTATAAACTATATTGTAATTTTGAGAATTTTCTGACCTCTTCTTTTTTCAAACTGAAAATAAAGTGCAAATTATTTACCAATTTCATTTTTTAAAAAATATTTCTTACTGTCAAAGATTAACAACTAAAAAGTACAGAAGTGTATTACATGTGGGTCTACTTCCTTAAGGGCAATTCAGCAAACTTTTGAATTCATTTGATGACGGTGCAAATCTATCAATAATTACTCTGCATCCAAACAATCATTCCTATTAAAATCTGAAGGTCAACAAACGTATGTATCTCTCTATGTCCGGCCTACTGAACTGTCACGAACTACTGAATGCTGAAACGATCTGAAAGTACCAAACGATGGGAAATAGTTCAAGGCAACCGTTTTGATCATTTAAATTCCAAAATTACAATTAGTTAAAAAGATATTAATTAAAAACGTGTAAATGAAGGAAATATTGTGCCGCCATCTATCGGTAGCTCCTATAACTATCTGTCACATCGGTTGTTCTTGCATCTGGTTTGTATAAAACGTTTTATTTATTTTTTCTTTTTTAGGGAGCTTCCGCGTTTTGGAGTTTTGATTTATAAACATCAGAAAAAAATCGTTTTCCTGCATTTTTTTTCATTCTTTTTTGTCGTACGGTGTTTCATTTCGCAACATTTACATTTGTTGTGGAAAATATTTATTCATTTTTATCCGTTTTTTTTCATTATTATTCCAATACAGGCATGACGAAAATATATCTTTCTGGTGTTTAATTTATCAGTTTGGTGTACTATTAAATCGTTTATCGTTTCTGTTTTTTATTTCGTTTTATTTTTTCTTTTTGAAAAAATAAAAAACAAATTGCAAAACAAATGTTATGCTAACCTGTTTTAATTTATAAACATAGGAATTTTTGCGTTTTCATTCAAACCATACTGCTTTAATGTGGTAAAAAGGCTAGAATTGAAAGTTTTAATCTAACAAGAGAGGATTCAAAACAGATTTACGTTTGTTGGGGAAGCATAGTGACAATATTTGTAGGGAAAAAAACAGACGCGGGCATATGAAAAAATGTGAATCCCGAAAAACGCTGTTATTAGCTATAAGGTAATTAAAAGGCTGGATTTAAAAAATTTAATTAAACAATGTAGGATTCAAAGGAGATTTACGTTTTTTGGGGGAAGTTAGTGACCATATTTGTAGAAAAAATAAACTGGAGGCGGGTATACGAAAAAATATGGATCCCGAGGCCTCACGTGACATCATTTCTCTCCACCAGGGAATGATGCATTATTCGAGATAGCCCGTGTAACGCCGGGTCACACAGCCAGTCTAACAATTCATTTTGAATAAAGAATAAAATACAGGTTTCCTAATTCTCCTCGGAAAGTGAATTTCTTAATACGGCCATGATCTTCAGCTCTTCGAAATTTCACTAATATCATTACATTATTCCTCACTCAAAAATGGATTTCGAGCTCCTTAAAGACAAAATTCTTTTAAATATAATTTAATATTTTCAATCCACGTGCGTCTATTAGGATACAAACTATAACTGGTGAACGAAATTTCTGAGTAAAAGAGTAAAAACTAGCATAATGGTCGACATTACAAAGAAACCACCTCCCCCAAATATAATTAGGACTGTTAGCCAAATTAACTCTAAATAAATATGAAGAGAAAGGATCATGAATAATTAAATATTTGTAATTAATCGGTTATTACCATTATAATCTTTCACGCGTTTGGCGGGTGAAGAATATTTCCAAAATTCACTAAGTTTTAAGCAAATGCGCTGTTTACAAGTCCCTTTGATAAGAAAATAGCAGATTGGAATTTCTAATATTTGATCACATTTGGTGGCAATCTTAGCAAAATAGCCCGCAATTCCTAAGCTTTCGAGCATATATTTTGACCAAGGTGAGACTGACAAGACTTGGAATTCAGAAATTTTATTTTTCAAGTCTGTATTCTACAAATTTGTATTTCATTTTAGAACATTTTAGTGTTTACTACTCAAAACCAACTCTCAGTAAAGATTTTTATTTTGACTCCTTTCTTCATGGTCCACTCTACCCCAAAATTAAATGTTAATAATCCGCCCTATAAAGCAGAGTTAAATTAGTTCAAATTAAATCAATGAATTGGTAACAATATATTATTTTTAAAGATGGACACCATGAATATATATTGAATAATATATATAGAAAAGGCGCAGGAAATTTGCTATTCTAAGAATTCTTTGTGTAAGAATTCTTTCCTTTTTCTTTCTTATGCATATACATCCTGGGGGCCCATATTGACTTATGTGTAAGGAGGCCCACTTGCCATCGGGCAAGCTGGCAACCTGGCCAGTCCGCCACTGAATGTCATATGCATAATTTGATATTCATGGTTCCCTTAAAAAAGAAATTTTAAACTTCAAATTGAATAATCCGTTTTCTTTTAGTATCTTTGCATCTGTTCTGTTCATTATCTACATGAACGTCCCTAATGGAGTCAAGTAACTGCATGTGTCATCTAACATCTAATTGTACGTCGTCGGCACCTTTCTTATTCCTTATGCAAAATACGCATTTGATTTCAGTATGAAAATGGCGCGACACATTTTGCGTCTTGCAGCATGGTAGCTGGTTTAAAACATGCTGGTAGAAAGAATTAAAATACAGCAACCATAATCATTGAGCTTACTAAATATGTTTCCAAGTATAGTTATTACCTTAGAGGACTTCGTTTACAAATTTCACAGAAAAATTGATGAAACAAAAAAGAAAGCAAAATCCATTAGGACATTCTTAACTTTCATGGAAGTGAAACATGCAATTAAATATTATTTGTGTAAACACTGGCAACGGTTTGAATCAGATCGCAGCAATGAAAAGCATTGTATTAAATTATAAGTAAAAATATTTTTTACAAATTTATTAAAATTAGAGAAAAACAATAAGGAGAAACTTAATTGATATCACTAAAAAAGATGAGTTTGTGAATTTTCAGATTGTGGCTCTTACTAACTACTATTAACTTCGTAAAACTACTATTTTAAACTTGCACAATAAACTTGAAGCATTCTGATTAGTTAGCTGTGCTTGCAAAGTGAGATGAATTGGCAAAATCGGTCCAGTTGTTCAGACTGGGAACTCAGTCAAGGTTTCCCTCTCTAGAGAATGTATAATGAAGTAGTGTTTTTGCGATTTTTCTCGAAAATGAAGAATGGAAATGGGGAGGCGACCATTGATGATGCATCTAGGGTCGTGAACTTTCATATAAAATAAAAATTGGCAAAATCTATTCTATGTTTGGGGAGACTCTCTCAAGAGTTTTCCCATAGAGAATGTACAGTGAAGTAGTGTTTTTCCTATTTCTCTTGAAAATAAAGAGTGATGAGGGCTAGACGATCTTTGATGACTTATCTGGGGTGCCTCATAAGCTTTGATATGAAATAAAAATTGTCGAAATAGGTCCATTGGTTGGGGTTGGGGACCGGTCCTTTGGTTTTGAAAATTATTTTAAATATATAGACTAGCCGCCTTCGGCGACCAACTGTTAGCCCGTAATATTAATAGATAGTAGCTTGGAACTTGGTGAAACAAATTGGCGGTTGTAGAGGCTGAAGGACTCTGCAAGAGTTTTATTTTGCGATATATTTTGAAAATAGAAGGTGGTGGGTGGCAGGAGACCATTGATGACATATCTAGACGTCATTAGCTTCCGTATGAAATAAAAACTATCGACAGCGGTCATGTGGTTGGTGCTGGGGGACTAGTCCACTGGTTTTGTCAATTATTTTGAACTAGCTGCCTTTGGCGACCAACAGTGGCGGCGACTCGGGGGGGGGGGGGGCGAGAGAGGAGGAAACCTCATCCTCCCACTTTTCACGGGAAAAATTAAATTTTTATATTATTTTAGCAGCACAAATTTTAAAATTATAGAAAAGTGGTGTCCAGGAAACTAAATAAGTGTTTACTGTTGCTTGATTGTCAATTAATCCTTTGACATTCACGAGAACTTATGCCTAAAAATGAGCGACAATATCCTAATACATTTTGCTTTCATATTTTATTTCATCAAAATTTTTGTGGAATTTGCTTTTTGAGATATTACGTATATTAAGAAATATATCAAATAAGCTGAATGATTATGGTTGCTATGATTTCATTTTTTTCCCAGCATGTTTTAATCCAGATAACATGGTGCTGGCCATAAAATGTGATGCACCATTTTAATGTTGAAAATAAATGCATATTTTGCAAGAGGAATAAGAAAGTGAAGATGGCGCCGAAAACATGCAATTAAATGTCACATGACATTGTCAGTTATTTGACTCCATTAGGGTAGTCCATTTATGTAGACAACGAACACAACAAATGTCGCAAGACAAAATGTTAATACAGATAAAATGCTGCAAGGCCATTAAAAGAATGTTGGTTAAATATGTATCGCAATCTGAAGTTTAAAATTATATTGTTAAGAGAAATATGAATATAAAATGATAGAAGATTCAATTGAAATCATATTCCCGGCGAACAAGCTGGTCGTCGAAGGCGGCTAGTATATGAGTAATTTCTTTGAGTATGTATGCTCGTTTTTTCTCTCTCTCTTTAAGCACCTGCACACAATTTGACTTAAAGATGCCAAATCTGGCACAGTAATGGGTAAGCACAAAGACGGAGTTTAACGCCCTATTTTTTAAAAAAAATCAAAATTACATTTTAACTTATTTAATTTTAGGCGATAAATTCGGGTGGTTTTTTGCCTATTTTCTGAAATTTTTCTCTTTTTTCCTGCGTTATTATTCACGTTATGGTGTTTTCATTTGTAAATTCCATTTTTTATGAATTTTTCTTTATATATTACTCTTTTTGAGCCGTATTAAAGGAAGTTGATTGGATTTTTATTTATGTGGTATTCTGTTTTCATGTATTTTCTGCATTTAATATCATTCGAAGAAACATAACTTGTAATCATTGTAAAGTCCAACATTTCTCTGATCTAATAAGAGTAATTTGAAACTTCTGTGAAAGTTAGCTGATTTTCAGCATTTTCTAAATTTTACGAAAAGCTCTTTCTTCTGCAAGCGATTTTTGGCACACAAGGCGAAAAGTTATGCTATCGGGCTTTAACTTGCAAACATTGGAAATAAACCGTTTTCTTGCATTTTTGCTCAATCTTTGTTTTGTCTTTTGATGCCTTATTTTACAAATTATAGGCACATACAAGATATATATATATATATATATAGTTTATATTTTTAAACAGCAACACCAGGAAAGTACTGTGCAGCAAATAGGTTATTATTTTATACGAGTCAGTAAATGAGACTTTAAAATTACCTTTTTGAATGCAGTTTTTACTGTAGATTTAACAAATATAAGGTTTTGTGTGAGTAAGTAAATGGGATTTTAAAACATATTTGACAGCAAAAGATTTACTGCAGATTTCGCAAACCAAAGGTTTTTCTTTTGTATGGGTGAGTAAATGGGATTTTAAATTATAACTTTGTGAAAACATTTTACCACACATTTCACAAATATAAGGTTTTTCCTTTGTGTGAGTAAATAAATGGGATTTTAAACCAACACGTTGCGTGTATCCTTTCACATATTTCACAACATAAAGTTTTTCTTTAGTATGAGTAAGCAAATGGTGTTTTAAATTGGACTTAAGCGTAACAGTTTTGTTGCAAATTTCACAAACATAAAGTTCCTCTTGGGAATGAATCCATAAATGGCATTTTAAATTAGAAACTTGCGAGAATGCTTTACTGCAGATTTCACAAAGATAAGGTTTTTCTTTAGTATGAATGCGCAAATGCGATGTTAAAGAGCATTTATGCACAAAAGCTTTAATGCAGATTTCGCAAATAAAAGGTTTTTCTTTAGTATGTGAAAGTACATGAGATTTTAAACTACTATATTGAGTGAATGCTTTACTGCAGATTTCACAAACATTAGGTTTTCTTTTGTCTGAGTGAGTAAATGGCATTTAAAAACATGTTGGACAGCAAAATCTTTACTGCAGATGTCACAAAAATAAGGTGTTCTAAAACCATTTAATCGAAGTTCAGAAATCGTATGGGGCTTGTATCTACCAGATGCTGGGTACTTTGGCCAAATAAGACTAAAACGCCGTCAGACACAGACATTTATTTGACAATGGACGACACAAACACAGAGATACACATGAAAACGTAAGGCAACGCCGAGATCACAAGTAGTTCCGATTACATCAGTCAGCTCTCAGGCTGAAATAACAACATCGCTGCCTGGTGGCGGTTACATTTCGCTTCACTTCACAACATCCTCATCCCCCCCCCTCGAGACGCAGAAAGAGTCTCAAATTATTCAAAAGATCAAGTCATTTAGCGTGCTTTCACATATCCTCCAGAGGAAGTGTATTTTCTCATTATTACATCAGAAGTAGATTATAATTTATTTTCATTATTAGACGCATCATGAGAATTAGAGAGAGAGAGAGAGAGATTCACAATCACAAATGACAGTATACAGTTCATCAGAAGTTACACTGATTTACATAAAGTAAGTTTTAACAAATCCTTTAGAGTGCGAACCAACCTTTCCCACCAAGCCGCGGTAGGAGGAATAAATTTCCAAAATATTTTAGGAGTTCTGGTTTTTTTAAAGAATTTTACTCTAATTCAATTTTGATAGATCATTAGATGGGCCCCCCCCCCCGAAAGTTAGTTCCATTATAGCAATAAATCGTTCGTGGCCGCCCACGTTTAGAGATAAACCGTCTGATAGTCCAGCCATTAGGTGTTAAAAAGGGTTGGTTTAAAACAAATTCTGGTGGAGTCGTAATTTCTTGCTCCTATATGTTTTTTGGGGCGCTGATTACGAATCTGAAGTTTCTGCCAAATCCATTCCCACAATTTCAAATGGCGCACAATCTGTTACTCTGTCTGGTGGCAAAGGTGTTGGTTCGCTTAACATAGATTTAACCTTAAAGCGTTTACAAATAACACAATTACACAGGACATTTTTAATAACATTCCTAGCCCTGATTATCCAATATTTTTCTTTAACGGGCATTGCATCATTTAAATTCCCGCATGACAGTTTTTCCTATGTACAGTTCTAATTAAGAGCTCAGTAAATTCATTTTTTCTGGTAACAGTATTGGGTACAGAAAAGATCCATCATCATTTCGATTAATTATTTTCGTTTTCACTCTTAAAATACCTTCACTGTCTAGGAAGGCTTCAATAAAATTGGAAGATTTTGCATCATAAAGATAATAGCTCTGAACGAAACGAATTCATTTTCAGATTGTAAAAGTTCAGAGTCTTTACATTTTCCATCTCATTTCTCAGATCTAACAAAGACACAAGCAGCATATGCCCCCTAGCATGCATCTACAAACACATGCAATTCAGATGTTTCATTAAAATTCCCAAAACGTGGCAAAGCTACATTTTTCAATAAATACATTTGATTTAACCATTTAGAAAACTTATCAACAACAGTAAAAGGCAATTCCTCTTCTAATGAAAATTGAGATTTCCACAAATCTTGTAATATGAGTTTAGGGAGCAATGTAGAAGGAGTCAACGTACTAAGAGGATCATAGAATTTTTGTACAGTAGGCAAAATAAATCTCTTAGTTATTTTAGTTTCACATGATAAAATTTCAAAATCAATTTTACACTTCAATGTATCCTCATCGAAATTCCAAATTATTCCCACTACAGAAGTGTTTCCAGAATGCTTACTAGTATGTTTACACCCTACATTGCTCTCCCAACCCTTGAAATTAAAATAACCTTTAGACATCAGTTTGGCTTTTTCAATAAAATTCTTCCATCATGTACTCCAGTTAAACAATGATCAACGTAGAAAGAACATTTGAGTTTCGGTACAACATCATAAAATTCTGTACAAGTAAAATTCTGTACAAGTATTCTGTCAAGATGCATAATTGTAGCATTCAATAGACTCGAAGAAACACCAAATACAATTCTACAATGTCTCTAAATCAATTCTACATCATTACAAGGATAAAAAAATATAAAAAGTCTCTATCCTTAGGTGCAACAGACAAAATTAAGAATGCCTTTTCTATATCCGCACTAATACTGATTGGATACATTCTAAATCGATCAAGAATATCAGGTATTAATTCTATAAGATTAATTCCTTTAAATAAACATTCGTTCAAAGAAGGTTTCCCCCTCTCAGAGGCAGAAGCGTCGAAAACCGGATGTATTTTTCAATTCCTACTATTAGTTCACACGCTCCCTATATATATACAGTCAAACCCCGTTATAACGAACCCTCAACGGACCGACTCAGAAGTTCGTTTTAACCGAGGTTCGCTGTATCCGTATTTGCAAAAAAAGAAAAAAAAAATGCCCTAACATACTAAGATACTACTTCTATAATAAACTTTTTAATAACATAATATTTTCATTAGTAATTAGGGGCAAACCAAATATTGAATAATATACTTAATAATAAACAAACTAAACATTTGCCTTTTTTTTTTTATTTATTTGCTAATCCATTACATTGAAAAAAGATGTTATTTTTGATTGAAAAGTTTTCGATTTTATATACAACTAGTCAATTTTTTTATCCACTATTTTAAACAGGTCTACAACATGTTCGTCGATGTTTTCTGTGGCAAAAAAATTGTTCAAAACGTTTTTGCATCTGCAATTGAAGGCCATGATTCGTCTTGTTCTTCCTCCATATCTGAAGACGAATCTACAATAGAGTTGTTTTTTTCCATTTACTAGTGCCACGATATCTTCCTCACTCACTTCTCCGAATGTAATGGCATCGTCATCACAATATTCGAAATGTTCGATTTCATTTTGCGAAAAAGCATTCACTCCGTGCTTTTCTGCTCCGATAGAAAAAGCTTTTCGCTTGCCAACGTTAGCCATGAACACTGCAAAGTTCACAAAATGATAAGCTAAGAAATTAAACAAAAATGGCAGAGAAAACACGTGATTGCTCCTGGGTCGTCTGACC
>BGPR01013411.1:13701-41850 GCA_013235015.1 Araneus ventricosus
CCCCCGGGGGGGGGGGGAGAGGAGATAGAAACTATAAAGAGCCTTGCCTGTTGTTCCTTTGTCCCACTTACGGGGTCAGCAGCGAGGTACAATAGGTGAAAAAAGGTAAAATAGGCGAGGAATATGGTCTCTGAATCAGAGTATTTCATGCAAAAGGGGTAACTCTTGTAGAAGTTGTGTTGACTTGAGCACAATTAGTAAAGAATGTCCCTTCGGGCAAGAGAAAAGTTCAGTTCGCTATAACCGAGTCTCTAACGTTTGTTGTTCGTTGTAAACGTATGAAAATACATTAATAACATAGGGCTTCAGTTGGAACCATGTGAAAGGTTCGCTGTAACCGAGGGTTCGTTATATCCCGGGTTCGCTATATCGCGGTTCGACTGTATTTATATATCTTGTTCAAATTTTCAATCGTTAATAAAATACTTTTTAGTCATCCACTCAAGTTCAAATACATTTTTTAAAACTTTTAGTGAATGACACTTGATGTTAATACGGTTTTTTCAAATATTAATTCATTAATTAAATTTAATTAATTAATTTTATTTATTAGAGCCTCGCACAGGCTACGATCATGGTGTAGGAATAAGAAATGCGCAACGGTAGCACGTCTGACTCCAGATCAGAAGGCTGCGTGTTCAAATCGCGTCCAGGTCAAGAGATTTACTCAAGACATATCATTTTTGCACTTAATTTATATTCTGAAAAATATCTCTTGTTGGCAATTGCATCCAAAAATGTTTAGTTCCCCGTTTGAATGGATAAACTTAGGTCTATTTTTTTTTATTCATTCAATTCCTACTATTAGTTCACACTCTCCCTATTATTTATCTTCTTCAAATTTTCAATCGTTAATAAAATACTTTTTATTCATCCACTCAAGTTCAAATACATTTTTTAAACTTGTAGTGGATGACACTTGATGTTAATACAGTTTTTTCAAATATTAATTCATTAATTAAATTTAATTAATTTTAGTTTTATATGGAAGAAAAAATTTCTAAAATAAAATTTTTCTTTGTTGACCTAAGTAGGAATTGACTAAAAAAATTTTTTTTTTATATTACATGTTGTAGTTTGGCTATCTAATTCAATCACTGGCCTGTGTGATAAATAATGACATTCTCTATTAGGTAGATTCCTTATAGGAAGTCTACCTATTGCAATAGTTCTCATGACACGACTTTCGGAAAATTTCTGCATTTCTTCATCGATCATGACCCCCTAGAACCCAAAACCACCCTTCGTTAAAAAATTTATATTTATATATATATATATGTGTCATGAAAGTCAAAAAATGTTGAAATAAAATGGAGAGACTGTAGTAAACCGGTAAAAGCGTATAGATGCTCATCAGGGTAAGTAAAATCTATACGAACCGCTAAAAAATTAGTGAAATCATAATGTTTTCTGCGAACAGTGCCGGCATATAGCTAAAAACACTGTCCTTTACCCCGAACATTATGATAAATCAAGAATTTGAATGAAATACAAATAAAAGAAATGAATTGACAAACCTAAAATTGAGAGATGCTGCCAACGGGAGACGTGGCAAAGGATATTAACTAAACGCGTCATGTAGGAACCGGATGTTTACATTTTTGCTATGTTTGTTTCTTATTTGTCATATATATATATATATATATATATATATATTTATCTTTTATTCAAGAATTCTTCCATTTTAATTGTTTTGTGCTTTTTGAGGGGATGGCGGCAATTTTTAACGGATTTCGTTTGTCGTTAGCAGAAAAAAGCACAAATTAATATCATGAGCGAGCTTCTCTTCCTGACGAGCGGCTCGCTATGATATTTTTCAATTTTATTTTGGTTTTTATCTATTTTTTGCCATTGTGTCTTGCTTGTTTGTTTTTGAGTCTTTGTCTTGTGTTTCTAAGTTTGTTTTGATATATATATATAACGCTTTTTCCCATGTTATCTTGTGAACACGATAACTGGAGTAATTTTGATTTAATTTTAACCATCCTGGGATATGTTGTAAGAATAGTAAAAATCTCGGTCGAGTTCGTAGATGGGCTATCCAGCTCAAAGGGGGTGGAAATTTTCATTTCTCTATAAATCCTTTACAATTGAAAATAGAAAGAAAATTCAAATTAGGCGAATTATTGCCTTATCATAACAAACAATTTTTGTATTTACACTTTTTCGATTCGAAGTTTTTTGACAGCAAGAATTACTTAGAAGTTATGAGCTCCCATGAAGCGGCATTCACTCCCACTTTTTATACGGTAAACAAACTGATATACCTGGCTTTGCACCGGATTAAAATGCTTTCATGTCTAATATTTTTAATGTAAAAACTACTACTGTATAAAAATTATAATACACAATTTTTTTTCTTATCTGAAACGTTTTTAATTAAAATGGGAATATCAATTGAAACAAACGATTTTTAAAAACAGCCGTTTTCTCCATAAATTATTAGTTGTTATATAGCTACTTCAAATTTTGTTAACAATTACTAAAGTAAAAGAAAGGTTTCAATGAATATGTTGAAACAATTAAATTAACTAGTTAATTATTCATCAATTTAAAGAATGAAAATAAATCAATCATTAGTTGGTCCTGCTATAAATTGTTAATCGTCTATTTTTAAAATTTTCTTTCAGCATTCATCCAGAATTCTGTGAATGTATTCTGGCAACTATATATATATATATATATTCGAATTATGCTTGTTCTTCAACAATAAAGAATATTGTTGCGAATTCTGTATAAAATTAATTTTAAAAAATATTAAAATGAGAGAAACAAATTGTATGGAAATGAAATTTTTATCACTGAAGGTGTAAAAATAGTTTCGTGAGATAATGTTTTCCAAAGATAACGCGGAAAAACGACTTGCTTAATTTTTAATTAACTGAAATTTTAAGTAACTTTTGGGCTTTGAAAATTTGAAGGGGAACCTTCTCTTGTCTTAAATAAAAAGTTTAGGAGGAGATGTGGAGCATACATACATAGACACAATAATTTTTATTTAAATTAAAATAATTATTAGATAATTACACGATTAAGATTACTGGCATATACTATGAGCCATAAAAAAGGTTTTAGTGAAGATATCGTTAAAATTAATTAAATATTTAATTTTATTTAAGTAAATAGTAAATTTTAATTCATCAAACAGTTAATTTTAATAGTTAATTTGACAGATTACTTTAATTTGATATTTAACTAAACATGGCTGCACCAAGATTTGTTTAATAAATTTAATATAAAATAGCCATAAAAAATATACAAGAGTTCTCTTTATCCTTTTTTATATAGAAAAACATCTAGTTAACTTTAAAATTGTTTTGGGGTTTTCTGCCTGAGTATTTGCTTTTAACTGTTGATGGAGATTTAAATTTACTGGTCAAAATGGCTGCATTGATATCTGTTTGCGTTTTATTCGTCGAATTGAGCGGACTGTATTGATTATTTATAATATATGATTTATTTACATTTATACAGGTTATTCCAATATATACAGATATAAATTCAATGGCTGCTGGCTGTTGGCATAAGTTGAATATGCTCATGCAAGAGTCAGTTGCGAACAATAGTAATAAAATTGAACATGGAAACTGCGATGTCACACATGAAGTGAATGCGTTGTGAAATACTAAAACAATCTTGAATATGTATAATCCAATGCGTTACTCATGTGGTAGAGTAGATATGCGTTTCAATATCTAATAAAAAACATGATGTAAAATACATAGGCGAGCTCCGATGCTCATACCACTTCAGGGTTCGTACACATTTCCTTAAAAGAAAATCAAGGACTATCAAGGACTTTTAAGGACTAAAAAAACCCAAAAAATAAGGACCTCTAAATTGAATAAACTTAACGAATTGTCGCACGCATTTTTAAATAAAATCTCATTTTTGCAAATTCAACCTATTAGATGATAAATTATAATATAAAACATAGAAGATACATTACAAATTTAACACAACAAAACTCCTAAAAATATGAGTTAATAAACCTCATTGTCCATGTGACAGTATTAATACCATTTTGATAATCTTCCAAACTTTTTCATAATGATTATTGCTAAAATAAGTTTGTAAAAAATTATCAAGGGAATCACTCTTTGGATTGAAAGAAGTAAATTCAAATGAATTTGGCTTTACAATATTTAACAGAAAATCTGCATAGAGTAACAAAATTTCGTCGCAATCTTTTCGCAAAATACGTTTATTTTGCGACAATACAATCAATACCTTTTTCATTTTTTCCTGTGCTTTTTCGGGATATCCAGCCATTACTCGTGGATCAATGCAAATCGCAGGTCTTACTAGTGCGTAATTCACAGGACATTTCTGCATGAAATGTTTTATCATTGTTATGATGTTTTTCCGGCTATCCTGTCTGAGTGTGAAAACATCATTGTCTGCTAATTCCTTATTTTTTATCTTTTCTTTTATTAGTTGCTCTGCAGCAAATCCTAAATACACTTAACTTTTATCATTATACAAGTTTGGGTCACTGAAGTTGAATTTGCATAAAGTCTCAGGTTTCTCAATTCTTTCATTCTCTGGTTTCAAAATTTTGAATTGTTGAATGCAATCATTAACAAGTTTTAAAAGCATCACTGGCAAAAAATGGAAGTAAAGGTTTATCACTTTGATACTGTTCTAAAAATGGTAACAGCACTTTTGACAATCATTCCTATGGAACCATGGACCAATAAAGGCCATCTGTAACTCCTCCCTTATTTCCCAAAGTGTATGCGATAGATATGTATTCGTAGAGCGCGAGCAGTGTCGTCCCCCCACCCCCACCGCATTCCGCGAGGGCCACGTCGACCGAGATTAGAGCCGAAGAGAAGGAGGAATTAGAAAAACGATAATCGGTGAAATTTTAAATTTTTTAATAATGGTAGAGTAAAAAGTAAGGACTTTCAAGGACTTTTTAAAAATGGGGCATAAAAATAAGGATTTGTAAGGATTTTTAAGGACTAAATGTAAAAGTAAGGACTTTTAAGGACGCGTACGAACCCTGCACTTGAAGACATGAAAACCAAACAACAACTTCTAACTCTGACAGAGTTGCAGGATGGCGGCGTCAAAGGGTTGCTATAAATTAGAAAAGGAGCCAAACTAGTAGTTAGAGCAAACAATATCCTATGCTTTAAACACACGTATTAAATTTGGAACTCACAATGTTTAATAATTTTTATTTTCTTCTGTGTTAAAAATTTAGTGACTATTATCTCTGTAACCAGGGGGTTCTCTAAATGAGCCCATTCTAGTAATGTTTAAATGTATGTCATGTGATTTTAACATATGACAAAGTAATTTTCGCTCAATTATATGGTAACCTAGATTAAATGAACTAATCTAGAGTAGTTCTTCAGCCGTGTCAATTTCTTGCTACTGTTTCAGACAGGCTGGCTTAACGTTATCTAGGAGATATTTGCACTGCTAAGTTGTTTATTTCTTTATGACTCCTACCTGTTGAATGATTATGTGTTGAGATTTTTAAAAAATTGACCAATGTACTGAACGAAAGATCTATCATAACTGCTTGGAATGAAAAATGGAATGATAAAACCTTGATATAGTAAAAAAATTAAATGTCATGAAAACAGAATCGTAGCGTAAATATTGCAATGTGTAGAAACAATTAAGTCATTGGCTATGTCTGTATTGATCGATATGTAATATTTCATTACTTTTGTAACATTAACGTAAAGGAATCTACCTTTGCCTTCAAGCTTGCCGAAAAGGGATTTTCAATTTGAAATATGGGACGCATTCAATAATGTTAATTTTTTCAATCCTGAAATACCTTCTGATAATCCGAAAAAAATTCCCCTTTTCCAAAGCTGTTAATCATTCCTTCATGTCTTTTCCAGACTAATTATTTATTACTGTGTAAATCTTAGAATCATACTTCCATGGAAAGTTCTACTTCATATCTTCCATCAGCAAGAATTTCCATTTTGTCATTAAAATCATTTAAATCAAGATCGCCCTTTTCTTTTTCAGTTTCGGTCGGGCTTGATATCTCTAAAATCTCAAGTTGCCAAAGCTTATTTACTGGTACGCTCATGGAATGCATAGATAATGTTGTTAAAATATTATCCTTTTTACACGAGCCCTTTCCAAATATAGTCCAACCCAGTTTCGTTTCTATGGTTGTTAAGCCGGACTCCAATTCAACAGTACTTCCTGTCAATGATTTTTCTAAGATATCTGCTCCGATCAAAAGATTAATTTCCGTTTCATCTCGAATAAAATCAGTAAAATCTTATTTTCTTTCTTTTTAATTCATTCAAGATATCTTTATTCTCTATCTTAGGAATAAAACCGCAAATCATTTTTTCTGAAAGAACTTCCAGAACTACAAGAAAAAGTTATATTTAAATTACTGACCTCGACCGGAAATACTTCATGATATGTTGGTTTAGTTTCTTGTCGGCCGCCCCCCCCCGAACAGCACACGAATCACTGTTTCAGTTCAAAGAGGAGATGCTTTAAGTGGAGTTATGATTTTTTCGCTGACATAATTGCTTTGCGACCCAGAGTCTAACACCACACGAATAAATTTTTGTTGACCTTGATGTCGAATAAGAACGCAAAGCGTTTGCAAAAAGATAGTTTCGTTTTTGCTGCAAATATAGAGGGAATTTTCAGGTTTTGGAACACAAGATTCATTATTTTTTCCTTGTTCCGAACACATATCAAAATAATGATTATTACAATGAGAACAATTCAATTGGTTTTTAACATTAAAAAATTTAAATAAATAACCAGCTTTCTTTAAACAAGAAAAACATGCACCTTTCTTTAACAACAATTTTTGTTCAGCAGCTAAAGTCATTCTCCTAGTGGAAAAACAATTTTCACTAGGATGTGATTTTTCACAAAATATACAGTTTTGAATTATCTTACCTGGTGTTTGAAGACTAACTAAAGCAGATGCTGACTTGGATTGTTTTACCATGATGATCAGGACCTTTCATCGAGAACTCTGATGGGAGGCGAAACCAGTTCGTGTAAGAATAACCATTTCTACCCTTTTACTTAATTACAAAGAAAGTTCATCAACTGTCCTGAAGTTCGAGATTCTTTAGTCACTGTCAGGCTACAAATTCGGCTCCTTTCCCAGGACACTCATACTCCTTCAGGCAAGCAGGACTCCACCTAATGGACTTAAAAAATCTCCGTATTTTTCTTGCGTTCTTCCTAGGTTCAACTAGGGCACGTATTTTGGCTTCCAATTCGTCATTTAAAGACGGTAGATCTGCTTTTGAGCGTCCGGTAGCCGCGATTTTCATGACCATGGACAACAGATCTCTTACTACATAGATTTGCACCAATAGATCTCTCCCAAAGCTGTGAAATCGCTTTCGGATAATTATCCGCTGTTGCCGGGAAACTTTCAACCACACAAGCCGCCTTTGATTTTGGTACAATACCTTGTAGAAGTTACTGGAATTTATCTCGTTCGGTATACTTGCATCTTCGTGTATTTTTCGAAATTGGCTCCAGAAAATCAAATAATCTTCAGGAGCTTAAATTTTCTCTTTTCAGATAAATCTTTTGTACTCGAGTCTTTCAAATGCATTTGTTCGACTTGCAAACAAAGTTCAGTATATTTATCTCGGTACTTCTCAGCAACAAAAAGTCTTCTTCATACGCCTCTTCAACTTTCAAAATCAGGTTTGCTATTTCTGCTTGGCATGTTTCCAAGCTGGTCAATTTATCACGAATCTGCGATTCCAAAATTGAAAGTTGTTTAAGTTCAGGGATTTCTTTTATAAGCTCGTCTTCAATTTTTTTTAGCACAAATCGTAAATGTGGTACGGAGCGATTTCCTAAGTGTAAAATCCATTGTCTTGTGGAGAAAATAATTCACAAAAATTCAAATCCAAAGTACCCGTAGTCCCGCCGAGGATACCACTATGTTCGAAAACCATTTAACATAGAATCGAAGTTCAGAAATTTTATAGGGCTTGAATCTACCAGATGCTGAGAATCTACTTTGGCCAAAATAAGACTAAACAGAAATCAGACATAAACATTTATTTGACAATGGACGACACAAACACAGAAATACACATAAAAAACATACAGCAACGCCGAGATCACAAGTAGTTTTGATTACATCAGTCACCTCGAAGGATGACGTCACAACATCGCCGCCTGGTGGCGGTTACATTTCGCTTCACTTCATAACATAAGGTTTTTCTTTAGTATGAGTAAGCAAATGGTGTTTTAAATTGGACTTATGCGCAACAGCTTTGTTACAAATTTCAAACATAAGGTTTCTCTTTGGAATGAATCCGTAAATGGCATTTTAAATTAGAAATTTGCGAGAATGCTTTACTGCAGATTTCACAAACATAAGGTTTTTCTTTAGTATGAATGAGCAAATGCGTTGTTAAAGAGTATTTAAGCGCAAAAGCTTTACTGCAGATTTCGCAAATAAAGGGTTTTTCTTTAGTATGTAAACGTAGATGAGGTTTTAAACTACTACATTGAGCGAACGCTTTACTGCAAATTTTACATATATGAGGTTTTTCTTTTGTATGAGTGAGAAAATGGGATTTTAAATTACAACTGTGTGTGAATGTTTTAAAGCAGATTTCACAAACATGAGGTTTTTCTTTTGTATGAATGAGCAAATGGGATTTTAAATTACAACTTTGTGTGGATGCTTTAAAGCAAATTTCACAAACATGAGGTTTTTCTTGTGAATGAATGAGTAAATGCAATTTTAAATTGCCCCTATGCCTGAATGCTTTACCACACGTTTCACAAATGAAAGGTGTTTCATTTGTATGAGTAAGTAAGTGAGAATTTAAAGTTTGTTTTAAACCAAAAGCTTTACTGCAGATTTCGCAAACATGAGGTTTTTCTTTTGTATGAGTCAGTATATGAGATTTTAAATTACCATTTTTCGTAAAAGCTTTACAGCAGACTTCGCAAACATGAGGTTTTTCTTTTGTATGAGTGAGTAAATGGGTTTTTAAATTGCTATTTTGCGTGAATGCTTTACTGCAGATTTCACAACATAAGGTTTTTCTTTTGTATGAGTGACCAAATGGGATTTTAAATTTCTTTTATCCATAAAAGCTTTACTGCAGATTTCACAAGCATAAGGTTTTTCTTTCGTATGAGTAAGTAAATGGAATTTCAAACTACCATTTCGTTTGAATGCTTTACTGCAAATTTCACAAACATAAGATTTTTCATCTGTATGAATGAGAAAATGGGATTTTAAGGCACTTCTGTAAGAGAATGTCTTCCTGCAGACCTTGCAAATGAAAGGCTTCTCAGTTTTACATAAATGACTGTTTAGGTTCTTCCCGTCACTAAGTGTTTTGCCATATGTCTCCCATTCAAAAACTTTTACATTTGAGTCGAACTCCTCAGATATTTCACAATCTGTTAACATTTCATTAGTGGCAGCTACTAAATCATCCATTAAGCGTCCCGATTCAGTTCTTTTCTCGCTACAAACTTTACCAGGAAAACTCCTGTCTGAAATGTGCACTTGGGCCATTATTTTGTCCAATAAAAAAGCAACGAAACTTTGGAAAGTAAAGGAAGTTTTTTTTATCCAAATAAATAAAATGCTTAATTCAGTGAAGTCTCGTCTTAATAAGCTACTTTATACAAGCTGTGAACATTTTTCTGTAACTTTAATGAGTCTCATGACAAACACAGTGAATGACCACAGATGGGCGAAGTATATTGTTAAAAGACAAATCTCGTGTGCGGTATTCAGTGTGTTTGAAAGGCAGAATAAAATGATTGAGAATTTTCAGTCTTACATGATTCTGCAAGAGTCCACTGTAGTGCTTTCCAGTAACTATTTATAGAATGTTGAGTGCCTCCTCCTCAATCGAAGCTTTCAATGCCATTAAATTTGCTGGGTCTCGGATACTTATCGGCCATTGTCTATAGGTCACAATTTTCGGAAGAGAGCGAACAAGTATAATGATGAGTTATAAAGAAAAATTATGTTAGTTCTTTATTTAGGAGACAAGTCACAAGAGAATAAAATTATAAAGAAGATAAATAAACTCATTAAACATTAGCAGCGATATATGATGCTCCAAGATTCTATGATAGTCTTTTAGGAAATAGTTTTAAGCAACAATGTGACCTTCTATGGACTTATAATATAACTTCCTGTAACACTGACTTCAGTGAGTATATAGGTAGACTGTTGCCACTACGTTTTTAAAATTTCTCAGAAGAAGGCAGAAAACCAGCATAAAAATAAACTAAGGTTGAAAAAGTCATATTGGTTATATAGGATACTTGGCAAGGTAGGCACAGTGATATATTTAAAAGTAACTGCTTTGTATTTCATATTAGGAATGAATAGGTTCAAAATACATATTTATCTTCTTTGCAATGGCAACTTCATAAATTTAAAAAAAAATTATTAAGGGTGTAATATACCCTAGATAGCGTTGCAATTATTGAGTATGCTCAGCTACAATAATTTAGAGTAAATATTTATTTACATTTATATACAGATTTACTATATACATTTTCCAAGTATGTGTTCATTATATTTAGCGATTACAAACAAGACAGATCATCACAGAATTGAACTTTCCACTGTTGAACACACACATCCTCCTTTATTATTAGTAAAGATTTGTACTTGTAAAAATTGTATGGATTATATTGTGCTTATTTATGTGTACTAAAATCTCAAATGCCTCAGTAGGTTTTAGAATCACCACATGGCACTGTCTCTATACATATTATAAGAGAAGAGTTATAAAAAAGTTACTCTCACAGGAAGAATTTTTTAAATAGCTTATAAAATTAAGCACTGAAGAAAAAGTGTTTATCTTAATGTTTATTGCATAGTTTTCATGTAACATGTACAGTCCGAACACGAAAAGGAATTGAATCACCAACTGAAATTCACTGTATCGACTCCTCCAGTTAATCATATACATAAAATGAAAAGTAAATAAATAAAAATGACTCAATTATAGCTCAATTAAAATAATTTAGTAACATAGGAACCTTTCCACATGAAGTACTGAAACTTTTTTTTACACACACACAGAAAAATTTATCTGGGAAAATAGCCAGTTAAAATGGGTGCTTTTCTTTCATAAAATAAATCTACACGAAACTGCCACATCAATCGATATGAAGATCACCAGTGTTTACTTATAAATTCTATATTAAACTAAATAAATAACAAAGGAGTCAAATTAAAATGATCTGTTTTGACAGTGCCTTAACGAAAATAATTATGCAAAAATATGCACTTATGGAAACTGCAATAAGTGGTACACACAAGCAAAGAAATGTACAAATATATTTATTCAATAACTATCAAAAAACAGAGTACCGATAGTTTGATGATGATTAAAATACCAAAGAAGAATGTTCCTACGTTCAAGTTAAATCCTGAAATGATTCTTACACTTATTTATTCATTTGTGTTGGCACAAGAGCATTGCATTCTTATAAGGGAATTGATATTACACAGAGATTCAAGATTAAAAAATATAAACTTGACCAGAGGCATTGGAAGTGTGATCAACATGTGAGGCAATTGGAACAGTTGGTATGTAATCAATACAATAATGTAACTTAAATATATACATGCAAAGATTTAGTAGTTTAGTTATATGAACATCCCATTTAGAAACAACAGAAAGGTTATTATGGGAGGGACTTCGGAATTTTAAATCGTAGTCCAATGATGAGAAAAACAGTGGAGCTAGCACCCTCACCAAACTTCCACACCACACCAGCAGGACATTTGACCCACTATGTATGATTTAATGTGCAAGAGGCCCGATATATGGCAGGCCTTCAGTGGAATCATTTTTGAACATGGAACTCCCTGAAGCCAAGACCTTGCTATTAGGACACCACAGTACTACAAGGATTTAGTAGAATCCAATATATTAAGTACATGTTGGGCATTACTCATCATGGCCCGAGTAGAAAAAAAAGAAAGAATGTATATTTATTATAACAAAAATGCAATAATTTTCTTTATTTTCTAAAATAGATTACATTTAAGTTCTTTAAAATAATGCCTACATAATAATCAATATACACATATTTTATCCAGAATAAGTCTATGATCTCATCACTTAAAAATTATACATGTATATCACAAAATGAAATACAATAAATGGAAACATTTCACATAGAATATATTCAGGAGTTCCCAAACTGTTTTCAAAATCAAATGAAATTCCTTCTTATTTGAAGATATGGGGACTATTGAATGAAGGGGGGGGGCCCCGCATCAAGTTAACATCAATCATCTTGATTATTCACTTGTCAGAATCTTTGGATTACAATTATAAAAAATCAAATACTAAAACATAATAGCCTCTGACTATAAACAACAATTTTTTTAGCACAGGATTCCCACACTGAAACTTTTAGATTGATAAATTCATAAATTATCGCTAAAAATCATTTGGAAACTTTCATCAAATATTTCTATGACTTACATAAACATCTAGTAATACTCAATATTCAACTTCATAATTATCGTCTGAAAATAAATTTGTTTTTAATTAGATAATATACCTCTGGCAATTTTTCGAAACGGCAAATGTAATTGAGCGAAGAACAGGTATTAAAATTTGTTTCTGGAATGTAATTTCTGCTAGAAAAACATTCAATTGACAGAGATGTAATAAATATAGCAAATAAATTGGATACCTCTTGTTTTATGTCAGCACTCCCAATACTCTTTGATCAAAGCAATATAATGGTTTTTGCATACATCATTAAATTTTGCAATTTGACTGAAAATCATTTATAAATGATATAACACCAACTGACAAGGCTTCATTACTTAAACAATCAGTTATTACGCTTATTGGTTTTACTACATACCACATTTGTGAAGAAATTCTGCAGTAAATTTATAAATGATTCAATACTTTTTTTAGACTATTTCTGGTCATATTTCATACTGTTAAGAAATTTTTCTATTATGCACAAGAACCACATATATATAATTAACCTCCTTATAAAAACCCTCTAGTTTTTAACATTAAACATTTTAATTGCATGTTTGAAAAATACAGACATCCAGAAGTTACATTTTAAGAAAATGAAGACAACACATATTGCAGCAACTTCCTTACGAGACCACTTTAGAAACACATTTTTAAAAACTTAAAATAAGTTTATTTTTAAATAGGAGTTTGTAAATGTGATATTAATGAGCTTTGTTCAGTGAATGATGTTCCACAGAATACTCCAGCATAACGTGCATCTAAAACAAATGTTCTTTTACAGTGAAGCACTCCATTGGCAATCATAAGAGGAATGATGCATGTATGCATCCTAAACTACAGGTTAACCTATACAGGATCTAGCATCTATCTACTATCAAACAAACATTCACACACACTAAGAAAAATTTAAGGTAAAACTCAAGTTTAGGTTCGCAGCCATTCCTTCCCACTTTGGATCACCAACTTTTTGTCGTCAAGAGTAAGGCGGCTTAGCGATTGGAGAATATTTGTTTTGGGTGCACAGTGAGCGTTTTATTGGTGTCTTGTGCATGCTGTGCCTGTAGCATCCAAGAAGTGGAAATTCCGCACGCGATGCCTGCGGAATTTCAATTGGGTTCCGGGAAAATTTTTTAAACTTAAAAATACAACAGCGGCTTCTCTTTCAACAAAGAGGGAACCTAGTAGCTTTGCTTTTTGATTGAATATTAGGAATCTACGTTTTTTTTTTAATTCCAAAGTTCTCACCTCAAAACGTTCCTTCGTCAAAATGTCAAAAACAGAGAAGAGCATGCCGGTCTAAACAAATCCAAAAATGTGAAAAACAAGAACAATGTGCATGTCAGTCGAAACAAAACCACAATCAAAACTGTCAGAATCAAACCCTAGAATTCCAAATGAACTGTTATTCAAATTCTATTAAATTGACAAATTACATCAAAGATAGCACAGAACAAACCAATTAAAAGAATGCATAAGATACCAACATGAAGATCGCTGTGCACGCGAGACACAAAAAATCTAATATATCCATGCAGTTTAATATAAAAATTCTTTAGAAACACAATTGAATACAGCAGAAGTAGAAAATATAACTGTCAATGACTCAAAAGATCTCACCCATGACCAAAAACAATGCTTTTTTAAACAGCTTGCAGCTGCCAGTGATCGTGAGCCTCTTAATATCACAGATAAAACTTGTTGAAAATCTCCACCGAGTAAGACAACCTTTCCTCCAAATGGATTAGGGCAATTTGTAAGATCCTGAAGGAGACTGTC
The DNA here is from genome assembly GCA_013235015.1 of Araneus ventricosus. Taxonomy (NCBI): domain Eukaryota; kingdom Metazoa; phylum Arthropoda; class Arachnida; order Araneae; family Araneidae; genus Araneus; species Araneus ventricosus. The sequence goes on from BGPR01013411.1 coordinate 27,969, forward strand.
AACTGCTAAAAAAGCATGATAAACAAATGTCTGTCCTGTCCCTGCAGATCCATCAGGAAAGAAAAGATTTGGACCACTGAATTTCTTCTTCAGTTTCAGAAGCTCCAGCAGTGGCAGTTCTTTGTGAATCAGCTGTTTGGCATCTATATATTTCATCATGAGTTTCAGTAGCTCTAGCAGTGGCTTTTCTTTGAGCATTAGCTGCTTGTCACCTTTACCTTTTGTCTTCAGTTTCATATGCTCTAGCAGCAGCAGTTCTTTCGGAATCAGCTAACTGTCGTTGTTGACGTAACTCACTGCTTTCATTCGCTCAAGATGCTGCAATTCGTTCTCTTTCTCTTCTCTGAATTGATCTTACACATTTTCTTTTTCTTGGTGGAGCCATGTTTTGTTTTAGAAATATAAGCTGATTTTCCTAATACAGTAAACAGATGAAAAAGAAAGATTGAAAGCAAATCTTCTATGATAAAAAAAAAAGCTATACAAACCAAACTTACCATTCAAGGCGTTGAAAGTGTTTTGTATTAAATAATTCTCATGTTTCTAATTATTCAATAATTTTCATGTCTAAAATGAAAACCAATAATGTTTTGAAACAGATAAAAAATGAAAGATTGAAGGTAAATCTTCTATTATCAAACAACTTATGATAGGCTTAATGCAAACTATTTTGAATTATAATATAATGAAAATAATTTGGAATTCAAGAAAAAGGAATATGGCGGCCTTCCTATGAGGGTGCCATTTTATTTTTCTCTTGACCGAATTGGATCGGCAATTTTTTTAGCCCGTCTCTTGATGGCAATTTTTTTGTTTTGTTTTTTAAGGCAGCTTGAAACGAAGGCTGTTTTTTTTTGTGATACTCTTGAACTAATAATTTTTAAACCCGGCACAAGCTAGGAACTCAGTTCTGGAGCATATGCAGGAAATAAAATCTTCATCCATCCATTTGGAATTCAAATAAATATAAGCCACTTTTCCTTATACAGTAAACAGATATATAAAAAAAGAAAGATTAAAAATAAAATGCTATGCATGTTAGATCTTCAATATAATTCAAAATAAGTAAGAGATAAGTTTAATTCTAAGGTACAATGGTACAACTAGCAACACACATGCATAATACATACACATAAGAAGTACACTGGCAAAAAAAATATTAGAATACATATAATTAGAAAAAATTATTGGAATGCTACATTAACCAACAAATACAAATTGCCACATGTATGTTATCCAATTCTATGCAGAATTCTCAAAAATAGTACAAAATAACATCACCCTAATAAATGATTTAGTAAAGCTTCTTAGTTACATCTGGGACATAGAAGAATTCAAATAATGAGCTTTAAATTCCCTAGACAAATACTGGACAATTCAAGACAATAACATATGAACAAAATGAACTGCACATGCCTAACTTATGACAGGCTTAATACTAACTATTTTGAATTATAATATAATGGAAGTAATTTGGAATTAAAATAATCTGAAATAATAAAACTATTTATAAGAACAGAACATTTTATCCATTAAATACATTGCGCAAAATAATATATACATACCAAGTTTATATCTGGGGCTTAAATAAAAATCTGCACTAACTTAAAAAGACCCGGCACCGGCGAGACTCGTTAACCGGAGGACACATTTGCTTCCTCCTCTAACCTATTCCGGAACGAGTATGGTTCCTGTTAACTCCTGTAGATGGCGATAGACGGTATCGCCGTCTAGAGGCGCTAACAGGAACTATGCTTATTCAGCTATTCGGCCAACGTAGGTTGGACTAGATTTGGCAAATACGCGCTTTCTTGGTGACACTCTATTCCTTTCCATTCCAAGTTTAAAAAAAATCCTAACGCCAGAAATTTCAGAAAAGCCTTCTTTCCTCTGAGAATTCAATTTTTATACTCTTTCAGAAATTAATCTGATTTATTTCATTAATCTTTTTTATTTAAATGAAAAAGTTTTCAGCAGTTAAAAGGAATAAAAATATTTTTGGTGTAAAATTTAAATAAATATTTTTTAAATTGTATTTCTGGTTTCAGATACAGTTTGCCGCAAAAATGATAGGTTACTTCTGACGAGCTTAATGAAAGAAAATGTGTGTGTAGTTTGTTGATGCTGTGGAATAACTCGATCAAATGCTTATTTTTGCTCTATAACTCTACTATTTACAAATACGAATATGTGTGTTGTGTGCTTGTAGGCGCTCTACAGCGCTGCATTAACATACTTTATAGGGTGTGCCTCAAATCGATATTTTTAAAAAAAAAATTGGTAATTAGTTATAAATGAAACGAAATTTTGGCTTTTTTCTGCGATAACTTCGGAAAGTGTTATCGTACAAAAATGATTTTTACATCATTTTAATATATATATCCATCACCCACTAGCAAATTTACTCTCCATTTAAATTTGACATTGATATTTTTCCACAACACTCCTAGAATTGCAGTATTAATTGCGCAGTCGTCGCGTTTGTGTTTTATATTATTTATTCATCCCCTCGCCTTTGTTTTTATATATATATTTTCGCCCTATTAGAACTCTCGGCATTTTTTTTAAATTTCCGTCTGCAGAATAAGTAAAGACTGCCCGATTATACTCTTTTATAAAGACTCTATGAAAAAGTCAGAATTCGACTTTGTCTTTCCTCTTTTAATTGTCATCTGATTTATTTTCGGCATGCAAAAAGCAAAGAATTCTTTAAGCTGATGTTTACTTTAAATCGTCTCTCATTTCCACACAGTGGCGGACTGGGTCTGAAAATAGTGGTTGCCAGAAGTCCGTGGGGGCCCATACATATCTAAAAATATATCCATAATTCATTCATATATATATAACAACAAACATTTTTTAAAAACACAAAATTCTAAAATTTTTTTTAAAAAATTACAAAATGAAGAGCGGTTTGACATGATATTTTTCCATTTGTCAAGTTTTTTTCTTCCTTTTGGTATGTCTTTTTGTTTTTTGTTTACATTGTTATATATATATATTACAAATGAGCTGTGATACCTAAAAAATAGATTTCAAACTCTTTAAAAGATTCTTTTGAAATATTTTAAATCGAAGCAGGTCTATAATGATTCAGACCGTAACAGAAGAATTAAAATCCTGATTAAAAAAGTAAAAATCAAGCATAATGATCGGTATTACACTGAAACCACCTCCATACATCATCAAGATTTTTGGCTAAATTAAATCTAAACAAATATGAAGAGAAAGGATCGGGGATAATTGATATGTGTCTGTTATTAATCGGTATTGGGCAGGCATATGATCCCATACACGCTTGGTGGATAAAGAATGTATCCAAAATTCAGTAAATTTTATGCAAATGCGTTGTTTAAAAATCTTTCTAATAAAATAGGCTTGAATTTCTAATATTTGATTACATTAGATGGCCGTCTTAGCAAAATAGTCTAAAATTTCTCTCCCTAGCTTTGACCTAGATGAGAATGACATGACTTTTAATTCAGAAATTTTATTTTCGACATCTAAAGCTTACAAATTTTGATTTGATTTTAGTACTTTTTAATGTTGGGATGGAAGAGAAACTCTCAGCGAAGAATTTTAGTTTGACTTCATTCTTCAAGGTTCACCCTACTCCAAAATTAAATGCTAATCGTACGCTCTGAAAAGTAGAATTAAATGAGATGAAATTAAAGCAAAGAATTGGTAATAGTATATTACTTTTTAAATGCGCTTTAAAATTTGTCACCAAATCTGGAACCGGGTGTATAATTTAAACAGAATCTAAATGAGTAAATTTGCCGTCCGCAGGGTTGGTTATCAATTCTAAGTTTAAAATAACGAAATCATGATTAAAGTTATTTGATTTCCAATTCCGTAAGCTAAATTTTTATTATACCGTTTTAGCAACAAAGTGTAAAAGAGAAAGGCCGCCCATTAGTAGGGCATCTCTTGAAAGAGCGAAGAAGCTTTAAAAGAAACTTCTTTGGATGATTTGGAGTTCAGTAATTTGTAATGGTAATGTTTCAGTAATTTGTAATTAAACTGGCATTATTAAAAAGATACTTTTCAAATTATAAATAATTCAAAAATTCATTTTTTAGATAAAATTTTCGGAAGATATCGCGAAAAAAACTACAAAATCTTGCTTAATTTTTTTTAAGTAACTGAAATTTTAATTGACTTTTGGACTTGAAAGAGTTGACAGTTATTTTCATCTTGTTTTGAAGAGCATGTGTGCTAAATTTCATGAAGATCGAGCAAAACTATAAATTTGTACAAAAGACAAACACTCATCTTTACATATATAAAAGTAAAATTTTATGCTAAATCATTTACAAACGAGATAGAGGAAAACAAGAAAATTATGAGTTTGGTGTAGATTTGATTTTTTATACAAAAATATCTGACATAAAAATACCATAGTGCTTTTTTCTAATCCTGCTTTTGTATGTAGGATTTCTACAAGTAATAAAGACAAATGTGCATCTGTCTGTGTGTTGAAGTTCTACAGGACAGACAGCTGATCCTACAGTTTCCAGATTTGGTACAAAAGAGGGTGGGAAGGTTCTCCTCGGAGAGGTTTTTGAAAATTTTAATTAGAATTTCATTTAATTAAAAATTAAAAAGAATTTGGAATTTTTCAGCGATAACTTCTGAAAACACTATAACATAAACATATTCTTATACCGTCTTAAATTTCAAAAAATATCTTTCAAGTGATACCACAATCAAGTTGTTGTGCAATTTCGTTCCTTAATTTTGACAAATTAAAAAAAAAAATACTTTAAATCAAAATTTTCAACAATACTTTGCAATGATGTAATGAAAGTCAAATTAATCTCATTATTTCATCAAGTTTTTATATCTAATATTTCTTTTATTAAAGGAGTGTTGTATTAAAAAATGCATTCCATTTTCATTGTTTCGCCAGTTTTTTCTTTTAGTCCAGTCCTTTTCTTTCTTCGTTACTTCAATAAATAAATCAAATAAATTTACTTTTTTTGATAGATTTTTTGTACTATTTTGATAGATTTACTTTTTAGCAATGACCTTAAACCCGTCTTTCCACTTAGGACAAAATGATCTTCCCTGCAGATTACGTAATTCATTTATTTGTTTTAATTAGGATAAATTTTAACTTTATAATTAACTTAATAATGTGTAATAATTGCACATTATAATTTTGCAGATTTAAAAAAGAATAATCTTCATTGAATCTCGTGTTTTCTAGACTTTTTTTATCAATTGAATGTAAAGACTTAAATCATTAATTTCATTTCACGCAAAAACATACTGCATCAAAATTTATCTCAATTCCAATACGTTATCTATCTACTGTTTCTTTTCTTCTTTTTCCCAACTAATTTCTTTATCAATCTTTTGTAACAATTAATACTTTCAATTTCCCATAAATTAATTAAGTTTGCAAATTTAAAGTTTGTTGATAAGATCAAATTAAGACAATTAATGAGATGGACGAATCTGGCTGGTCATCGAATGCAGCTAGTGTTTGATATTACAAAAGCGATGTAAAAATAGAGAAATAATAATTTCAGCTTACCTCTCAAAAATATTTTTTTCTTTCCTTTTAAAAGATACGCTACGCACGTCCTACTCTCTCCTGACTAAAAGCAGAAATACCACTTTTCTCACCAATTACTTTCCATGAAAGAAAGACCAATAAGATTGAGGCCTCTTCTCTCTTGTACGTACTACGTTGTAAACATGCCCATATAAACGCCCCCCAAGCGCATAAAGAAAAGGGGGGGCGGCGTTTTTTCAGCGGGGTCATTTGGTTACTTCAACGGACAAAATTTCTCCCCCCCCACGCACACTCTAGTAACAATTTCAGCCAAGAAAACAGTTTCTTTTAAAGACAGGCGAATTATCCTTGTTTGTCAGCTTTATGACAGTAAAATGAAACTACAAAAAAGAAAGAAAAAACACGCCTTAAAGACAGCTCTCACAAGAACCGTACCGTCGAGGGTCTGTAGAGTTACGCGGTTCTCACGCAGCTGGTCAGTTTTCGACCAGCCGCACCGCACAGCGGATGGTCGAATTCCTACGGCAATAAATTCCCTACAAAGGATATGGAGCACGGAAACATAGACCTTGGGTACAGGGCTATTTTATTTATTTATTTGCTTCAGAAAAACGTACTATACAAAAAGAGTTCTTCCTTTTCTCTCTGTCTCTCTCTCTCTCACTTCCTGGGGGCCCAAACTGTCTTATTTTAAGGGGGCCCACTTTCCATAGGGCAAGCTGGCAACATCGCCAGTCCGCCACTGCTTCCATAAAGCGGTTAAAATGTTCTCATGGATTCTACATCTATGTTCCCATGATCAGAAACTTCTAAGAGCAGTTATCGTTTGTTCAAATAAGTGGAAGGCAAGGGGGTCAATAGAATATGGTTTTTAATAGGGTTTGTTTCCACTCAGTTCGGAGTGAAAACAAACCTTTTTCAAAACGGCTAGTCAAGAAAGATATCTCTGGAAAAGAAGTAGTTGAAAGAGCAATTGACGGAATGATCCCTTAGTAGTCTGAAATAAATAGGGTTACCATAATTTTTTCATTGCCCCCCCGCCCCCGCCCCCCGGGGGGGGGGGGCTCGAAGGGTATCAACATATTTTTAAATTTTATAGTTTTTATTATAAAATTAATACTATGCTATTAATTTCATATTAATAACTCACTGCGCTGTAAAACAAAAACATTCGAGCCCCGACACCATTCCTGCAAATTCTTATGTTTACATAAGAACCACTTATGTTTAAAATGACCCACTGCATCCGAATATGACCCCCATTTTGCCCCATCACCCACCGTTTTCTCGGAATGCCCCCACCCCTATTTTTACCACAGCCCGGTAATTTTATGGCCATGAATTTGATTTGGATTGGGAAAACAATTATTTTAACCGTTAAATATCTTTTGAGGGGCTACAGAGGTGAAAACTTCTAAAATATGAACACTTGTAGCAAGGGGGGAGATTTGGGAGGGATTTGTCCCCTTAAATTTTAAAAAAATCAACAAAAATGACCGGTTTTTCTGGTATGCTTTCGCAATTTTTTCACTTATTTTCTACATATTCCAGCTTCCAGCCACCCCTTTTCCTTACCCAAACACTCCACATAATAAAAAATATATTGCAACAATTTTGGCTAAAAGCGGGTGAGGAGGAGAGGTCCCGAAGCCCTGACAAGAAAGTTTGGAAGATTCACTGTACAACGTTGCCGCTCTTTATTTTTATCACTGTTATGTAATTTTATGGCCATGAATTTGATTTGGAGGGGGGAAAGGATTATTTTAATACAAAAAATTTAAAAATAAAAATATAATATATAATAAATAATAATAATAATAGATAATATAATATAAAATATAATAAATGTAATTTATAATATAGTACCTTCATCTGCTGCTTGCTTTCCACTTGTAAAATGAAGGAGAAGTTTTTCGTACCAATGACCAGCGTATTCTGCCAACATGCTCGCATTTTTGAATGCAAGCCATGCTCGTTTTTCTTTGCGATTCAGGTGTTTCATAAACGTTGAATCTTTAAAAAGTTGTCTAATCTGGGGGCCCACGAAAATTTCTTCCTTGATTTTAGCCTCACTAAGACGAGGAAATTTAGTTTTCAAAAAGTTAAATTCATCACCTGTCTTATCCATTGCTTTCACAAACTGTTTGATCTAGCACAGAGTTAAAAATTTCAATATATATATAAAAGGGAAAGTCTAAAAATAAAAATGACAGAAGTTAAAGTCAGAGATAAAATGTTAAAAATACAAGTAAAATCACACCAGGGACCAATGCAGATCTGCTCGGGAGGGACACCCCATACCTAAATGTCCCTTAAGTCGGCACCAGAATCGCCAACAGTAGAAGACAGCCGCCCGGCCTGGAATATACCAGAAGAGGACCTGAGTACAAGGGGCATATAACCACTAATACAATAAAATAAAAACTTAAAAACTAAAGGGAGAGCGGTATGCGTAAAATCTAAAAGGTTAAAAACATGAAAAACACTTGATCAACAAGAGCTAGTTAAGGTCTTATATAAAAAAAATAATCTGGCAATGCCAGATAGTCTATAAAAATTAAAATAACAACAAACATTAAAAATATTTAAAAAAATCCAAATCTGGAAAGACCATGCAAGTAGATATAAATTAAAAGCGGAAATAGTAGTTCCGCAACAGTCAAATTCGATAAAAGAACAAACTAAGAAGATCAACCAAAAACGAACACACAGAAAAACTAAGAAGAACCGTCCCGGGTCAGTGAATCGCAAATTCCTGCACTAATCCTAAAAGCCTCACTAATTTTTGTGACAGCCTGCCTATTATGCATAGTATTCCGAAACCAAGCTTTTTTATGTGCATCTGCAGGCCTAGAAAGGTGAAAGTCTTTGGTGAGTGAACACGAAAACACATAGTGGTCCGCGTCACCCACCTCCCCACAGATGCACGAGGGAGAATCCAAGAGCTTAAAACGATTGAGATAAAAAGGGAAAGGACCATGGCCACACAAGAAAAAGATTAAAAATTTATTGGTGATTAAAAAATTAAAATCAACTTTGTCAATAAAATCCCTGGCTCTCGCCCCTGAGGCTGAGTTATAATTCATGAAGTATTCGTTCCATTCATTTAGAATTTGCTGTTTGAGGGCTCGTCTAAGAAATGAACGTGGAGCAGGAATAAGTATCTCAATCCCTAAGTTGATTGCGGATTTAGCTTGTTGGTCGGCCCATTCATTCCCTGGGATGCCCACATGGGCCTTAACCCAGGAAAGGCCGACCAGATGTCTAGCTTTAAAGATGTCCTGTTTGACAGAATAGACGAACCCTGATCTGGAGTTGGCACTCTGGATGGCAAGAATGGATGATAAGCTATCTGTATGAATATTGATCTTATAGTTGTTCTGGAGGGCCCAATTGCAAGCAAAATGGATCGCCTCCAGTTCAGCTTGAAACACAGAGTTGTAGCTATTGAGTTTGAAAAGAAAATTGGAGACATTATCATTTTGTTGAAAGGTGTACACGGCGAGCCCAGTCCCATTGTCGATTCTGGACCCATCCGTGTACACCTCAAAATCAGCTTCCTGTATGGTGGATGGCAAAACTATGGATTTCTGTTCAGAGGGAATATTTCTGATGTTAATGTTGTAGTCAAGAGGAATATTGTTAATGATATGATTGTAAGATGGTGAGCGCCGAACCCAGATCTGGAACTTACAAAACTCAGCCTTTGCAGTAATGTGAAGGGGCGGGATGCCAGTCAAGACATTAAGAACATTGGTCGAAGTAGTTTTGTAGGCCCTCGTGAAGCGCAACAGAAATACACGTTGAAAGGAGTGGAGCCGAGAAATGTGATGTTTAGTGAGGGCCCCACCCCAAATACTAGCTCCATATAAGAGGGCCTTCTCAATAACAGTAGAGTACCAAATCTTTAGAATGTTCCTATTCATACTCCAATCAGACTTGATCACTCGATTAAAATTTGAGGTAAGGCTTAAAATTTTACTGTATAAGGAAGAACAGCAGCAGCATGGATCTCTACACGATCTTCGAATTCGTGTAGAAATCCATGCTGCTCGAAATCCACGTGGAGAATGAAGATTGACGCCAACGGACGACTTTTACCTGCTAATTATACATCACCCTGTACCACCTCAAAGCGCATTTCCCGCACACACCTTCCATTACAAAATCTGCTTTTTTCGTCCCTTCTACCTGCCTTTACAATGTCCCCAGATATTTTAGAAACAAATCTGTATAAAATATAACGTCTTTTTAGATTAGATTTTCATTTAATACAAATTAATATACTTTTTCTTTATTTTTTCGATTCATACTCCAAATAAAAAAAACATACTTAAATATTACTAACACGATTGATTTATTTTATGAAACATCAAACAGTCATGCTTCAAAATCGAGTCATGAATATTTTTTTAAATTTTTCGCTCGATTTTTAGACAAGTAATTCGCGCTCTATTTGTCGTGTTAAATTGCTTTATGTGCGTTTCTAGGCCAAAATATTGCTTTTCACACGCACGAGTTTTTTTGTTATTATTATTAACACAATACCAGTGGCGTAGCTGCAACTTTTGACACCTTGTGCGAAATTGCAACATTCCGCCGTTCTTTTACAAGTTACATAGGGCACATAAGCCTTAAAATAAAAATAAATCAATTCCACGACAAAATATTTTATTAGTAACGTCAATTCGTTGTTTGACGCCCTCGATCTCTGCAGATGGGTTTCGAAACAGCGCGTCACCAGCAATCTTTCTTTCACCCTTCAGCACTTAACCGACGAAAGGCGAAAAATACTAAATAATTAGGGGGAGTTGGGGCAGATTGATACGCGGGAACATTGATACAGTCCATAGATTTTGATGATTGGAATGGCTCAAGATGTTCACATCCCCTCATATGTATGCCACTGTAACCCTTAGCACACGGTATATTTTTCAGCCATGTTAAGTCAAAAGTTAATTTACAAATGGATCAAACCGCTAGTCTTCTCGTCTAACTGAATTTTACTCTAAGTATTTGTTTTGCTGTTTCTTTAACTATCTACGTTTTCCTGCCAGGGAATCTACTCCAAAGGTAGAAAAAACATTTATTTTTCTGAACCATATTAATTTTTCAGGTTGTTTAGCATTGTTTTTGCGTGACCACTTGTTTTAAATAAAAAGGCTCATGGGGCAAATTGATGCAATTGACTTCGGGGCACATTGATACGCATCTTCTGTGTGTATCAATGTACCTTAACAGAAACTACTTTGCAAAATCGTCTTCAGAAATGAGAAAAAACACGTACAAATTTACTAACTAAGAGAAACACGCAATTAAGTATTTGTTTAAACAATGAAAACGGTTTGAACTTCACTGCACAAATGAAAAGTATTGTTGTAAGGTTGAGTTTAAAATATTTTTTACGAATTTATTAAAATTGGAGGAAAAAATGTACAGAATCTTAATTAATATCATCATAAAGATAATTTTTTGCATTTTCAGAACGGGGTAAGAATTATTCTTGTGCTATATTATTTTCTGAAGTTATTAAGGAAGAACGCGAAAATTTCCCTTAACTTTTAATTAATTAAAATTTTCAAAAACGGCTTCGAGACAAACATTCCCTCCCTCCAAATTATTTTCACACACACCTGTTGCAATTATGGCTACTTATTTGAATCTGCGCCATTTTTCTTTATGGTTATTTCCTGAAACTTTTGGATTGTCAGGTATGTTAACATTAAAATTTAAAAACCCTAACAATAAACAATTTTTTTAACTCTTTAAAAGCCCGATTTTTTAAAAATTGATTTTAAAATGTTTTTTTGACTTTCATTCCTTGAATAAAACATGGGAAAAATAATTTTCCTATCCTATTTTGTTTTAAGTATGGTTTATGGCTAAAAACAGTTTGCTACCAACTGAAAACACCGGGCTTTATTTCAGAAAGAAATTTCCTTGATAAAATAGTAAAATGTCAAACACAGATAAATTTTAACAAATAATAATATGGATAAGGAATTTCCGTCAACATTGTAGAATAAAATATGGTATCCAAAGCGTACAAACAAAGAAGCCTCAAGTGAAATCTATTTTTATTTTTTTATCAGCACTCAAGCTGCCATCTATATGTTACAAATTGATTTAATAAAAATTTCAATATGTATCCTATTGGGAACGGCAGGCATTAATAGCCCCAGTCTTATTCTCAAGAATTTAGAAGACAAAATTGGAAGGGTTAATATATCAAACCTGAACTAGGGGGGGGGGGAATTTAAATCGGCTGATGCATCCTTTTGAGCTTCAGTATTTTATTAAAGAGTTTAAGAAAAAAAAGTCATGAAGTTAAAAACATAAATATACCAAAATTTTAAAACTGTGTTTTAGATAGCTTTATTTAATAATTCAGTTATTGTATTGTTTGCTCTAAAATATAGTGAACTCCTTTTCTGGTTCGATTACTGAGCTATGATAGTGAAAAAAAAATTACTCTCAAGGAAGGTAGACATAAAAATAGCTGATTTAAGGTATCCGACTGGTTTAAAATCGTCGTTTTCGATGAAATTATCAAAAAACTTTTTATTACTTAATTTTGTAGTCTGTTTAACCAGCTTTCTAAAACTGTCTCACTTTTTACTCTACGTTAATTACAAATGGAGTTACAGCTGTTTTATTACCGAACTGTTACCATTATTTTATGTTGCATGAAAACTTTAAATGTGTTTTCTGAGAAATGATATTTTTGAGGAAAGCTGTCGACCGTAACTTTGATTTCTCAAAAAGTTATTCAAGTATTGATAGGAAATTTTCTGAGATTGTTTTCTGTAATATGCTCGTCGTTTTCCTCTAAAAACTAAGGTCAATTTTAAAATTAAGTATTATTTTTAAGTGCTTAAATATAAACGAAAAGCATTTTTTATGAAAAATTACTAGTTTAGTAACTATGTTAGCTATATATCAAAATTGTTTTGAAGAACAAGAGATATTTTAGAGCATAACACAGATAACTGTCCTAAAAATGTACTCCTATAAGGATTTATGTATATTTAGAATATGATTTTGTCTATGTCGGTTAGCGTAAGGCCAATATTTCAGTCATTTTTCTTCAAATTTCTCAGTTTTTTTAAAAAATATTATTTTGAAAGCCTAATTTTACAATATTTTCATAGTTTATAAACATATGCAGTTGAAAAATAACATTGAAAAATATATATATGTTATTTTTCAAAAAAATGTCTCCGAACACAGTCGGATACCTTAATGAAATTTTTCTTACGAAATAAAATATTCCAATCACAAATTTTGCTTTAGTGGCAAATATTAATAAAAATTGTTGATTCGTTTAAAAGTTTACAATGAATATTGGCAATTTGTTATGCATATTAATAGAATTAGTATAAATTGAAAATACATTACATCTAAAAAAAAAAAGCTGAAAGTAACATCCTTTCTGGGTAACATATTTATGAAGAGAATATCCTTGCCACAAAGACCAAAGAGAGCCAATACTGCTCTAAGGAGGCCAAGGTGGTAACCCTGCCTTGCCAGACATGTTTTTATTATCTGCTTCCTGCAAACCTAGAGGGGAAATTTCTCCTTCGGGATTCGGCTACTCCTCGCACCGCGATCGATAACAGTCAAGTCAAGGACAAGTGCTGAGATGAGTCGTATTTTATGCTCTCTATGCTGCTTTGTCTCGAATTTATAAGGAAAAATTGAGCGGGAGAACTCTGCTTTGAATTGACTGACCGATTGATCCCGAATCCTTGAACATCGTTTTAAGTTCACAAAGTGTTGTTTCCTATTTTACAGAAAAAAAAGATCAAACCAGTGTTACATCAAATTTCGCAAGGATTTTTACGTGAGTCTTGCTTTCCTTCACGTTTCGATTATTATTTCACCTGAGGCTTTTCATTTCTGATAAAGAGCTAATAATAAATTTCGTTAGTTAAAGTTTCCAAGTTTGTAATCGTGTGCGACGAACTAATAAACATTCTAAAATCATAAATAATAATTTTCTCAGTAATTTGTTTTTTCAAAGGAATATTGTAACATTGATTTGAGAATCATCATTTTTCATAGCTATATTCGTATGCAATGCAAGTGCATTCAAGAATAATGTATCTGGTATAAAGACAGCTATATTCGAAGCTTATGGGATTTAGTTAATAACATTAATAGAAATATGTATGCTAAAGAAAAAACTTATGATTCCAAAGTCTGTGATAAAGCTTTCAAGGAAAGAAGTGATATAAAAAGACATTTACTTACTCATGCAAAAGAAAAATATTACGCTTGTGAGGTCTGTGATAAAGCATTTGCAAGAAAAAGTGATTTAAAAAGACATTTACGCATTCATACAAAAGAAAAACCTTA
>BGPR01013412.1:0-41843 GCA_013235015.1 Araneus ventricosus
GTGGTTAGGATTTTCGGCTCGGAACCGAAAGGTCCTCAGTTCTATCCCGCCGCCAAACTTTCAACTTCCTTGCAAGAGCAATGGCTCTCACTTCCTATGGAACCGATAGACAACATAATTGACAGCATCACACATCACTGTATGTGCTGCATTACTCCTAGGGGGTTCATACTCCATATTGAAGGTACTTTTCCTATACCAAACTGACAAATCTGATTTGTTCATTTCATACATACTCTAATTTATGTAACACCATAATTCTCTGGCAATTTCTTTTCATGTTAATTTTTACCTTACTATGTGTTGTATATTGTGCGTCAGTTTCATTAAATTCTACAGGTAACTTTTGGAGTAATCGTCACTTTTGTGTTTTTCCTTAATTAATGATAACCAGAGTACATTGTATTTAATATAATGCTTGCAATATAGTACAATATTAATCCTTTGAGGAGGGCCACACAGAAAACATCCGGTTCTGTCTGGCCGATGTTTCCAGAGGAACACATTTTCTAGTTAAGCCTAATTCAGGAATGAGATTGGCAAAAAAGCAAAAAGACTGAAATCATACAAGAGCAAAACATTTGCACCATAATTTATATGCAAAAGATGTTTTAAGAAGTAAAACATCAGAACATGCAACATGAAAATATTACACTAAAATAATTAATAACTTAATTATTTATAATTCAGTACATATAAATGAGAAAAAGAATATTAAATTATTATTAAATCATTCACATTAAAAGTTGACAAACAAGTTTAACACATCACCAGGGGCATCAGAAAATACAAAATTAGACATTAAAACATATTTACCACCTGTACATCACCGAGATTCAACATACACCCAACAGAAGTCCGAGAAGAATTATATTTAATAGCCTTTTGATAAAAGTTAGCTCAAAAAATAAATAAAAATAAGGACAAATAATTTCTTTTGCTTCATGCAATTGCGTAAAGTGTATTAGCTCTTTATAAATTATAATAATGTATCATACACTGAATTCTGTTTTATTTCTCTCATATTTTTATACATTTTTACAAAAGTAACAGCACAATGATTTTGCACCTTATAAAGTTAGAGGGGTCGAGAAATTGTAAGTTGCAATGAGAGATTCATTTAGCATTATTGTTATTTCAAACCCTTTGAAACATTTCCTTAATTGTTAAAGAAGTGGTTTTCTTTCGTTTTTTTTATTTGTGTGGCTTTTGTTGGTAACAGATCTCCATTAAAATGCGTGCCCCCCCCCCCCTTGTTTTGGAGGGCTCCTATTTTTGACTGATTTTTCTTCAATAAAGGATGTGTTTGCATCCTCTGCAAGTTTATGTTCAGTAGAGGCTAAAGTTTTTGCACAGTCTTCATTAGTATCTTTCTGTTTAATTACTGGCATAGTTGTCAGGACTACATTATCCCTAAAATACCTAGGTAAATAATCAGTTTTATTTTTTACTTTGAGAAGATTTTTTTATGTCTTATTCTCTGCATTTTCACTCAGCTTTTTAGCTGCCTCTTTTGACTGGAGTTTCTTTTTTTATGTAGTTTATTTGTTTTTGTTCCATTTTTTTATTTCTTCATCTTGGTACGCCCTACAAGATGACCTTAAGTTTTCAACTAATTTTTTTCCAACATGTTCATGCAAAAAAATCTTTCTTTTTGCAAAATATGCCACAGAGGTTTTGTTTTCTGCAAAAAGGTGGTACTTAATAATTTGAATGCCACTGAATGTTGGAATGTTCATCCTTGTAGAGCTTGCTGATATAATGTTGATTCATCAGTAGGAGATCAATCAGCTAGTTTCCTAGCCGCACGGTCAAGCATATTTTCCCAGAATTTTATTTCAAAAATGGAAGATGGGAAGGTTTCTTTTCTTTGTGTAAAAGCAGAATTTTTGGAAGAAAAAACAGATTTTTGCGGGGAGAGAAAAACGGAAATCTGGAAAGGGGAGGAACGTGGGAAAGAAAAAAACGGAATTTCTCCATAATAACAAAAAAGCGGAAATCCGCCAAAAAGCAGAAGAATCTCATCCCTGCTAATTGCACTAAAACTGGTGTCAAGCCCACGTGACAGTCGGTAGCTAAAAGCAACAAGAGTAGGCACATATTTGTTAGAGTCGAGAGAGAATGTGCACGCCCGGGTGACAGTCATCCTCAAAGGGTTAATATTTTAACAACAGCAAATCTATACCGATAAATCAATAGTGAAATTTCTTAACACTGTACAAGTTGTTTTACCATTAGTCATAAAAAAGGCAACGCTACATTTAATTTGATGTCAAGAGCCAGCAGCTAGAACAGTAATGCATTAAACATTCTCAGCTATACCAAAAGGTGATTATAACAGAACCAGCTGCATTTTGTGAGATTGAGTGTTAACTAAGTCTCACAGGGGGGGGGGGGGGGAAACACACGGGTAAAATTTTAGTTTTCAACAATTTTAAATTATAAAATCAAATAATTTATAAATGAAATTTGTTTATGATTATAAAAATTTACAAATCTATATTATTAAAATTTTCAAATAAAACACTCAAGATTTTCCACCCTATTAAAAATTAACAAAAAAAATATACGGTTCACAAAAGTCCATTCTTCAAGCCTAAGGCGAGTCAACGAGTCCTTGAGTATTTTTCTAGAAAACTTCCGAAATCTGTTAGAATATAATACAACCAAACCCCAATATAACAAACCTAGGATATTATAATAAAGAACTTTTCAAATGGGCCCAACCAAAATCTACTACTACCACTAATGTATTTGCAAAAGCTTGTAATGATCTGTAAGGCACGGAATTCTGAGATAGTGAACCAAAATTTCCACTTTTGAACCTTAGTTTTAGCTCTTTAACGAAAAATCACTACTTATTTTCATACTTTAGAGATATAATGTAAGTACAATTAATTTCACCATTTAATTTTTAAGAACAAATATTTATTTTAATTTAACATAGCTCATTACTAATTGCAATTTAGTGTAATTAATTTGTTCAATGCAGAAATGCATTTAATGATTATAGGAAATCTTGTTAACCAATATTTGAAAAAAAATCGGAAATAATGAATCTTCAATTATAGCGAACTTCTGGATCAGTCAGTCGAGGGTTTTTTATACTGTATACCCAAATATTCTGAACAAAAAAAGATTCACATATCCTAACATATTGATATATTAATTTAAATATAGGAGCCAGTACATAACAAAATGCATTTTTGAATTAAAAATAAGTTTTCTGTTCTTAGAAAAAAAGAAAATCGGATTTTGTCGAGCTATAGATGACTAGCTTCAATGGTGTTAAGAATAAATATAATAAATAATTAGTATAAATAAATAAGAAAGAAAAGAGCTCCACAAATTAAACATCTCAAATTCAGCACTTCTTTAAGAACAGTTTATGTTGTTTCAGAAAAAAGGGAAATTTTTTGCCAAGCCGAAATTGGACTGCAGATTGAAAATGTGATCCAATACAAAATACATTCAGGGTCGAAAACAAAATGTGCAACTTCATCATGAATTTTAGGTTTTTGTGACTGGTAGATGCTCTGTTTTACATCTCGTATGATGCTAGCAATTGTACAAAAACATTTTTTTTTTTTTTTTAACACACAAATGAGAAAATATGATCAAATTTGTGGAAATCCTTTCTGCAGTCTATACCAATAAACTACGAACAGAATTCAATTAATCCAATACCATTGAAGCAACAAGTCTATATTTCTAACTTTAAGAAAAAGTGATAAAGGTTTTAAAAAATCTAACAATAGTACATAATAAAAAATCCTTACCGGCTTAAAAGTCATGAGGATACAGCTTAAAACTAAAGGAATAAGCAAACCAATGAGCTTAAGTAAAGTTGAACGTTTCTTCAGTAAATCTTTAGAATCAGACTTGCAACTCTGGACATAAAAAGTGTAATTTAAAATCACACACCATGTAATAGCAGCCATTGTGGAAAAATATATCATGAGAAATTGGGCAATGCAGAACACTGATCCAGCTCTGAAAAGATAAATTGTTATGAAAGGTCAAATACAAATATATATATATATACAAAATAATGCAACTTGAACCTTTACATTATGAGAGGGAAAAATTACCAATACAGTGAAACCTGTGTACAGTATGCGACAGGAGTTTAAGCACAACAATAATTTTAAAATAAAACTTTAAAATATATACTCTATTTTAAATTAGTGTTCATATATGTAAAAAAAATATAGAATTGAAATTATACTTGATGCATTCATGCTTTAAACTTTATTTTCAATCATTGAATTTAGTAAAAATAAAAAATAAGTGTGTTAAAAGTTTAAACACATAAGACATTTATCTTTTACAGTCAAGTTTAAAAAAATTATTAGTACTTGATTATTGTTCCTTTTTATTGAATTACATGAAATATGTAGTTTTCCGTCGATAACACTAAGTTCTGAATTAGATATGGCTGTAGTTCAAACCAAACATCCTCAACGGCGAATTTCAGTACTTCATCTGAAGAATAGGGGAAGGTGTTGTACCTCGGCTAATTGTTGGTATAACAAAGCGAGAGTGTAGAGAAATTTTGCTTCCCCACCCAAAATGTTTAGTTTAAAGTGGCAACACTGTCACCTTGCAAGTCGGCATCTCGGGTTGAAGTTTTCAACTAAAGTGAAGAAACAATTTTTCGGATGCCGGTGCAAGCCCTTCTGGAGGAGTTCAATTTTCCTCATGTTTTCCAGAAAAATATTTCTCATTTATTTTTCACCTGTTCCCCCTTTTAATTCCAAACTGACACACATTGAAAGGATTCTTTATCAATAAAACCATAAATAATTACCCGAGAGTAAAATAATGTGAGAGGAGGTGATGTACCTCAGCCAAGTGCATCATATTGTACCTTGGTCACCTGTAAACAGCATAGAGCATTGTTGCATCAAGATCAAAAAGTGGGGTTTAGATAAATTTTTGTCATAAATAAGCACAAAAAATATTATTCGGGATGATGAAGGGCCTGCCTGCCATATGAAGAAATCGTAGTGAAATTCCTAACACAGAGAGAAAATGTATTTCATAAACAGATTTTAAATAACTTTTCAATATAAAAGCGTAGATAGTGTCATGAATTTGTACCGTTAATTTATTGCCGAGGCTAAAATAAATTTCAAATTTCATTTTATAACTATAACATTAGGAGTTTTTTTTCCACCATAGTTCAGAAAATTGCGGGGTTTTTTTTTATTTTATTTATAAAAAGAATTTGTTTTGTTGCTCTATTAACTCTACTAATAATAAAGGAGAATGATTGTGTCTGTGTGTCTTGGCCTTCTAGACCTCTGGATCTAGAGCTGCAAAATTTGGCACAAATATACCTTGGAGGGTGTGAATGTGCACCCTGCAGATTGTTTAGAAAATTTAATTAGAATTTCATTTAATCAAAAAGTGAGCAAAATTTTTGCATTTGTTGGCGATAAATTTCAAAAAAAATTTATGCATAATTTACAACAATGCTTTTGGTTGTTGCAATCAACTCCAATCGTCTTCACTGTTTTCATAAATATTTAATTGTGTGTTTCTCTTCTATTGTTGAAAGATAAGGAATGAAGATTCTGCTTATTTTTTCATGTTCTTTGGTAACAGAGTAATGAATTTTAATTCATTTTTTATGCATGAATTTTTTTAGAAAGCTGTGGGTCCTCTTAGATATTAAGTAAATCGGAAGGTAAAAATAAAACTTTTAAGGGAACCATGAATGCTAAATTATGCATAACGGATTCAACTGAATAAAACAGAACAGTATTCTCAGCAAGCAAGCTGGTCACTGAAGGTGGCTAGAAGTTACACTGCGACTTTTCTTTTATGGCTTTCTTTCTTTTAAAAACTAGCAGTTTTTTTCCTATTCAGAATAATTTATAAGTCATTAATATACAACTTGCTTTCGCGTAAACAAAAGTTTCTAACTAGTTATCTACTTCTTTTTAAGAAAACCAGCATCCTTTTTCAGTTGTGATATAATTCATCTATCATATCCACCTAAATATCATGCAATGATTTTGAAAAGTTTAGTTTTGAACCACATTAACGCATGATAATGTCACATTTTGTTGCCCCTGGCCAAGGTACAACACAATATTGTACTTTGGCCAAAAGTGAAAGATTTTGTTTTTTTAAATTTTACATTTCTACGCGATAAGTTGGAGTAAATACAAAAGGAGAATAAAAAGCTTATTTCCTGATGTTTCTAAAGCACCCAAAATTTTCGGTTTTAGACTTGATTTGGCCACTTTTTTTTTTAATTGAGAAAAAAGTGGCCAAGGTACAGCACCTTCCCCTACTGCTTACTATTTTGACAACGGTGGCGAGTCGGGAGGGGGGAGAGGGGGCAGTCGCCCACCTACTATTTTAGGGGAAAATAAATTTTTATTTCAGTTTAGCTGCCTAAAACTAGGAATTACAAAAAAGAAGTAGTTAAAAAATTAGCTAGTTTTGCCAAACACTAACTTTTTAAATTTTGTTGTCTACCCCTATACTTTGGGGTCTTTTAGATGTCTGTAAATTTTTTGCCCCTTTTCCCACCCAATCGCAGCCACTGTATTTTGATAAACTCAATTTGTGAATTTACCCCACACATTTTCAAAGAAGTTCAAATTAGGACTTAGGGCTAGACCACTCAAAAATCGACCCCATGTTGGAGGTAAGCCACTGTTTTGGAGGCATGTATTGAAGGGTTGTCATGTTGAAAAGTCAAATTTGTTCCATCAAAAATTGCAACAAAGGGAACTAAATGACTGGCTAGTGTCGCTTGGTAGTTTTCAGGTTGTTTTCAGCCCTGAATAAGGCTCAGAATGTCTGACTATTGACCGTACTATCAGAAATCCACCACAATGCTGTCATCTAAACATGCTTCTTAGTTCTTTTTGAAGATCATACAAATAGCATGCAATTCCATCAGGTCCATCCAAATCCCATTTTTATTTCATCACTGAATATAACAATAAGCCACACAACACCAAATGATGTGCTGTTTGGCCTACTGTAATCAAGCTTCTTTGTGGTGTGGTATCAAGCCAGGGGATCGAGACATCTCGTGGTTTTTCTTATTCCCAATTCTAAAATTCTTCTGTCAATAATTTTTTTGATATTTGTCCTCCAATGATATTTTTAATTTGAGAAAGAGCAAAATTCCTAGTTGAAGCCAAGATTCTGATGTGGATGTGATTGCGAGAACTGGTCACTCGTGGCCTTCCAGAACTAGATTTTCATTTAAAGTTTTTACAACAAGCTAATATTTGATAAATTCCAAGTTTTGACCTCTTTAAAGCAGCTGCAATTTCACACCAATTAACTTCTTTTTTGCTCCCATACACCAGATTTTTTATGTTTCCTCGTATAAAAATTCTTTAGACCTAGCCATTTTGAACTAACGTCAAACCAACAGTCAGGTTCTTCCTAGTGCGATTTCATTAATTTGTGTAAAAGCAATTTTGTGCTTAAACTTTTGACACAGCAATCTTTGTTCCATTCTCAAAACTTCCGATTACCAATAAACATATAAAGTTAATAACATTTAGGACGGAGCTGCCCGACGGGCGAGCGTCGCTGTGAACAAGAGGTAAAAGGACATGGGCGACTATTTGCTGACACTCATCTGCAAAGGTAAAAAGGTGTGGGCGGCTATTTGCCGACACTCATCCACAATGATAAAAAGACTTGGGCAGCTATTTATTGACACTCGTCAGCAGGTCAGGTTTAATATAATTTTAAAATTGCATTTTGTATACATATAAATGACATGTTGAAATAAAGTGGATACTTGAAGTTTTATTTCAAAATTATTTTGACACGCACTGTATAATGATGTTGTCTATAACAATATTTTCTTTGGCCAGATAGAATTCCTATCTGCTCAATGTATTCTGAACCTCCCTGCAATGATAATCACTTTTTAGATGCACCTATCTATAACGATGATTTTACCTCTATAGATTCACTTAGCACGTCCAATTTGTGTTGGACAAATCATTAGCAGCAAACTGCAAGAGAAATCGATTAGCAGCAAGAATTACATTGACAGTATCAATTGGACTTTGTACATGTACTTACCGCACACCAAAAACATTGCTAATGTTCAAGCACGTCTACGATTTGAGGGGAAAGTGCTAAGCAAAAGAGTCAGACAGGCCATTAGAAATACTCTTGCTCTGTGGGAAGTACATGTGCAGTGTCTAACTGTTATCATTGCACTTCAAGCCGCTTATCGCTACACTGGTATTTTACCTTTAGTGATTTGTCCGACACAACTGCAGCGGGCCTTAGAAAACTGGTACAATAGAATACTGATTTTTTTTCCCTTGAAAAATGACACCACATGGTCCAGAAAGTGGATAGCAGCAGAATTGGGGGAAGGGGTTAGAAACCAGAATCTGGTGAGACCAGGGGGAAGGATGGGCTAGTAATTGTACTGTTTCTTGCCTCTATTTTCACGTGCTATCAAACTTGTTCATTCACAATTAGAACATCTGAACTCCTTAGATGAGCTCAAGTGTATATATATGAAAGTATCATTTGCTTCAACAAGTAAGCACACAAAATTAACAAACGCATTTTGATCAACAAATACATTATGATAAACCTCTTTTTCTTTCACACTTCCACTTTGATGCCATGGACAGTTGCCCAGTTTGCCTCGGGCCACCAATGAGTGGCAGATCCAAAGGGTTGCCAGGAGTACTAGAGAACTTGCCAGCTGAACAGAAGTTGCCAGGAGAATGGAAATTGGAAGGAAATTTTTTTGAAACCTGACCGTCTGATCTTAGTTCCAATCAAGCTTTTTTTAACAATTGAACATTTTTTCTTTCAAACATTTTCATTACAATATCTTAAAAGTGAGCATATAACAGACAAGCAAAATACCCAAAATTACTTGGTCTTTTTAGTATCAAAACATTGAGGGAGGTAGGAAACTATGATTTTATAGAATTGCTATAATTGCAGTTGCAATTCTACAAAATTATAGTTGACATTAGTTGCTTTGTATTAAAGTCATTCAATGAAATTATATCCAATCGAAACTACTGAACTAAATAAAAACTTATTTTTGAAACAATAATTATTTTTGAAAAGAAATTAAGATTTATAAAAATTAATTCTATAAACCAAGTAAAATGTTAAAGAAAGAAAACCTAATTTTTAAATGATTTCAAAGGCACTAATCCACTTCAGAAACCAAAATAAAACCATTAATTGCCATAAAATCAGGAGAAAAGAAATTTTCAGCTTGAGTCCAAACTTTGAAGCCACATTATGCAAACAGTTCCTTGAGGAGACTTTTTTTTTTTTTTTCAGTTTTGTGTCTTTTAATCAGTTATCTTTTTGTGTATACACACACAGGAACCAAAAAATTAGTCTCTTACACAGCAACAGGTTGCACAATTAAGTTTTGAGTTAATATGGAGGAACCATTCACTGTGTTCACTCTATGCACAATGATCCCTTCGGCAAATTTAATGTAGCGCCTGACCACACACAAATTTCTTTTTTTTCCTCTGGAGTGTTGACAGTTGACTTGGAGTACACATCCTTGAGCCAGCCATATACAACTGCCCATGGGAAAATCGGGCTGTTTTTAAGTTGATGCCTGCTACACTGAGGGACTGGCCCTGGGCCTTATTAGTAGCCATAGCAAATGCAAGTCGAACAGGTTATTGCAATTGCTTAAAATCAAATGGCAAATAAGTAGCAATGGGTATCATAGGGGTGTGTGGTAAAAAAACCTCTTCCCCCTTGCCGTTTCAGTTATTGTCTTCACCTCAATTACATTGGGCAAGTCTTTTAGCCAAAAATTTAATTTCGTTGCACAGCTGTCTTTTGTTAAATGATGATACCCAACTGTAACCTTGCTATACTTTATTATAAAAATGATTTCATACACACATTCACATTGTTATAATTTGTCTATTTTACGGCCCAAATATTTAATAGAATTCAAGTTATAATTCCAGCTCAAATTCAGCAACCCTCCCCTATATAGATGGAACCTAACTGCCAGAAAATGACTCGTATGTACTTGCAAAAGAAACTTTCAGACCCAATGTACAGAAGGTCAAATTATTCAACAAAAATATTTTCACTTACTTCGGCTGCTGCTGTTGCATAGTTCCATCAGGATTACAAACAATATCTTCTCTTACTCCAGAAATAAACTGTATAAGCCATCCTAGGGAAGTCACTACCAAGCTTACGTTGATGTAGAATAGAATGGATAAAGGTAGTTTCTGAGATTTTTTAGAAGCAATACCCAGAGTAATCTAATGGGAATATAAATATGCTGTAAATGAAATAAGGAGAAACTACAACAGAAAAATTTTCCTATTCAGAAGAGATTTCAAAAGCTTATATGCCAGATAGCGCTCAGTCATAATTTGATCATTGGACAACACATTTCATTTGAAAAAAAAATGTTATACATTTAAAAGTTATACATTTAAAATAAATTTTAGTATTAACATTTTTACATTTACAAATTATTTCTTTACTATTATCCACAATTTTGGATAATTCAATATCTATAAATTGCCTTATTTGAAAATCATCCACATCCATGATAGCTCGTCTCAACTCATTTAATTCTTATGCTTTTTAAAAAATCACATGCTTGCACTGAGCTTCTTTTGTATGCAGCCACATGCTATTTCGTTTACTTTAAAAGTAAAAAATATTTGCAATAAAATTTAACAAAAATTAAAAAGTTAAATAAAAATTTTACAATTTAGTGAGCCTGAGCTTAATGACAGACATTACAGACTAATGATATGCCAAGTGTATACACTGAGAAATATAAACAATGGAATTAGTTCAACTTTCATCACAATGATGAATGGCACTGTTACTTAAATTTAATTTTGAAAAATTAATAAAAATTAAAATAATATATATAGAGAAATAAAATTGATATCACTGAAAAGGGTGGTCCCCCCCCCCCTTCTTCCAAATTTAAAGACGGTATAAAAATATTTTTTTGTACAATAATTTGCTCTGAAGTTACTGCTGAAAAATATCAAAATTGGTTAATTTCTAATTAACTGAATAATTAAAATTTCCACTTTCAAAATTTGACAGTTATTCTTTAATAACTATCCAAAGTTTGGTTGAAATTGGTCCACTGGTTTAGGGGGAAATGTAGAACAAACCCATATAACACACCCACAATGACTCATTTATATTAGGATTTTCAATATACAAAATACGGAGGAAAATAAGCATGAAAAAGATAATATATACTGATTATTTTAAAATAGATTCCATGCAATAAAATAACAAAAGCTGAAGTAATTAGTCAATTAAGATATTTCGCTGGATCTTGTGCAAATGAACAAGATTAACAATAAGACTTTCCAATTTATTTATTTGTTTTATTCATGCTCCCTCTTCCCTTACTTTTGATTAACATTGTTCCTTTGTTAAATCAAACTGTTCAATAGAAGGATATTTTTTAATTATTTTTATATGGCAATAACATATATTTAAACCAGCAGGAGTGGTCTCCCCTACACTTTCTCATATGCTCCCTAATGCAGGTGGAGAAAAAAATAAGCCAAACAGCAGTAAAACGCACCAAGCGGTTGCAACATTTTTTTTGTGTCATAGTATGGCAAAGAAAACCAAATATGCAATTTGAATGCTTTTTTTTTTCAACCAATTGAAATGAAAATTGGACAGATCTACAATTAAGATTAGAAGACCGCACACCAAATTTCAATTATCTAAGTCACTAAAAGATTTGTGACCGTCTAAGATGGGCTTTTAACTAACTAACAATATCTCAGATCGCAAAATCCACTAACAGCAAAAAATGCATTACCACATACAAAATAAAATTAAACGTAAATCAAATATGCAACTCTTTTCAAGATAATGTTTCTTTTCACCAGAAAGAAAGCAATAGATCAAAATTATAACAAAAACGATCAAAGAGTTGGAACAGAATTTGACAGTGAGCCAAACCAGAACATAATACGGTAAAGAAACAAGTGTATCGGTCAAGCTTTTTTATTTTTACACTGTAGAATGGTGAAGACAGCAAAAATGTAACTTGAACGGCCTTTTCTTAACCAATTGAAACAAATATTGGACCAAACCTTAATTGGACACAAGTCTACAATTAAGGTTAGAAGGCAACATACCAAATTTCATTTATCTAAGTGGTTATATTAAGGCGTTATTGGGTTTACAAATATGCGAATAAACAGACCAGCAGACAGTCAACCCTTTGACGGTTTTGGCCCAAAATTTGATACGGACCTACATTCATGATGATAAAACTGTGTACCAAATTTTATCCATCTAGCTATTCCAAGTGTTATAGTGTTCACATGAACATGGACAGACAGACGGACTTACCGTAGACGGATTTTGTCCAAAATTTGATAGAAACCTGCAAATTGTGTGTCAAGATCACATACCAAATTTCACATCTCTAGCTCTAATAGTTTTCGAGCTATTGTGTTCACAGACAGACATAATTACAAAATTGTGTTTTTTGGATTTGGGGTTAAAACATGGAGATTCATCGAAATCTCGAGTTCAAATTTTTTGACGATTACAATTCTTTCTCTTTTTATAGTTCGTATACGAGAAAGTAAAAAACCAATGTATCATTTTATATTCTGAAGTTATATAAACAACTCTTAAATAACTTGAATAACCCTTTATTATATCTTAAAAGATAAATTCAAATTTTTCTTAAATTCTTATAGGAAAAATTAAACAAAAAATAATTTCATACTGTGAAATCTAGTTAATAGCTTCAAATAAATATATCTCTATAAATATCCTACAAGTTAAATGCAAATTTGTATCCTACATGTTAAATGCAAATTTGGTCTCTTAATTGAATTCTTATGAGAAAATCAAATTCTTATAAGAATTTCCTTGAACTACAAAACTATAGTAAATATTAATTAAGCTTTAAAATATGCAGTTAAAAAAAGAGGGAGAGAGACTGAAAATTCAGTTTTGTAACAAATCCGAAAGAAATTTTATAACTACATATTTCAGACAAAAAAAAAAAAAAGAACCCTTACAACTTCCCAAATTTCTGAACCACACAGTAACAAGGAGAAACAGAAAAGCTTTAAATGTTGCAACCTAAGGACGAAAAAGAAAATTCATTTTCCTCTATAAAATGCAGCAAAAGTTTTCACAATTGCATCTCCAGGACTAAATTAAAACTATTTTCAATCCTCCCTCTGTCATTATACACAAGAGTCATAACTGAATAGGATGGCCAGTTGCAATAAAGCAATTTGTTCTAGAAAAGCATGCAACATTTTATTTTTTGAAATTTGCCACAAAAAATTAAAAATCAAATAAAAAGATAAAGGAAAGCATGATACATTGTTGACATTCAATACAACTGGTGTAAAAACCACCAATCAATCACATATAGCTCAAAATCAAATTACATAGATTTTTCATTTGTAATCTAAACTAAAATATTTTCTTTTTTTAATGGTCGATCAGTCAGAGAGACTCTCCGAAAAGAATATAAAACTGTAAAGAAATTTCACTTTTTTAAAACTCATTTCTCAAGAGGAAGAAAGTCATCTTTTTTTTAAAAAAAAATTGTTAAATATTATATAAACATTTCAGTAATACATGACAAGTTCAAAATTGTAAATCATTTACAAAAACTTTCTCAAAAGAACTTACCGCAGAAAACAAATTTGCAACGAGAGCCATACCAAAAATACAAGCAATAAGAAAATGAGTATCATCATGTTCTTTTTCTGTGTAAAAAGGATTTCGACACTGTAAGGCACATCCATCTACGTCTTCAAACCAAATGTCAGAATTATCAGTTTCTACTAAGGGTGGGATGCACTTGAAACTAGCATTAAATTTTATTTCTTGAACAGGATTCTATAGGAAGTAAAAAAAAACATACATATATAAATTTTTTAAAAAAAATGCAGAAACAAATATGCACTTCAAGGTATCAGATATCTGTTACCAGCAATATGAAAGCAGACTTTCTAAAGAATACCAAGGCTTTTATAGAATGCTGAAAACTGGCTGGAAATGAATAAAATGATTAACATTTCCACCTTTCCTAGGCATTCTATAGAATGCCAAATGACAAACCGGCAAAATATGAAATATATTGCTGACTTGGTTGTATAAGAAATAAAATTAAGTGCAAAATAAAATTATTTCTTTTCTTGACGCAAGAAGTATGTTCATATTTCAATTTGTTTTCTGTAATAAGAAAGGCATAAATTTCGTTTGTCTTTCCTTTTTCTTTATGTATTTTGAATTAAAAGTTTTTTAATGGCGCTCTTTCATTATTTTTTCGAAATAACATTTGTATTTTTGAGGAATGCAAGTCTTTTAAATAATAGCTTTATCACGATCTTTTTTCATATTTTGCATAAATAGCATTTGCCATTCTGTAGAATGCCTAAATAATATTATATACAATGCCTAGGGAAAGTATATAATTCTCATATTTCATATTTTGTCCAAAAACACCCAGCAGTCTATAAAATGTCTAGGTATTCTATAGAATGCCGGTGTTTCATGCATTGACGGTAACATATATGCTACTAAATTTTTAACAAAAGAAATTCAAACAAATAAAAAATTAGCATTAGAAACTAATTATAAAATTACATCTAACAAAACAAAGTTACAAATATTTACTTTTTATAAATTTCCGATATAACTATGGCTCATAAAATCAAGTATGGAACTAGAATGATTTCCCTGAAAGGATTCCATTTAACATTCCACTACAGTACAAGTCGACACAATATACCTCACTGAATATTTTCACTAATTAAGAGCACGGATCTGTTAGATCTTTTCTGCTTGAATTTACAAATTTCAATTTGCTAAAAATATTCATGAAAAACAGAATTTATTGAGTAACTAATTGGTGTGGCCTTACACTGCCAAGCCTAAATTAAAAGTTTTACCTTCTGCTTTCTATAAAACATATAAGTTAACATTACAAATGCAAGTTTCTTGATAAATTTGGCTTCCGATTAAAAATATTTTGTTGAGTAACTTTTGAAACAGCCTGCAACAACTTTCAAGGCTCTTATGGGTAATTCCAAGTGAAATCAACCAATAACAAAATAATTGTTTATATCAATGTTTTAGATTGTAATGATTTTTTTCCTGTTTGTTGTACTTACCTCTGAGATGAAAACAGTGAACTTTTAAATTGTAACACAAAATGATTGAAATAACATGTTTTTTTCAATCATTTGTTTACGAGTTATGAATGATTGAAATTTTGAAAATTTCACCATCTTTATACAGCTCAAAAACTATCTGACCTAGAGAGCTGAAATTTGTGTCATTTTGTTCAGTTTTTATGTTGTTTCATGAAGTCATTTAAAAAACAATTTTTATTTAAAAAATGAAATTAATTTTTTTATAAACTTAAAATTGGAATTTTTAATTTTTTTGAAAAAAAAAATTTTTTTATTTAACCTCATATTAGCAACATTTATGCCAAATTTCATGATGGTACTCCTATGGTATAACAGTAGAAAAATATTATCTTTATTGATGTTCATGTTAATTCTGTAAGAAAAAAACATTTTATTGTATGAGCTGTTCGAGCCTGAAGGGTTACTTACAAGGAAATAATACAATGTGGATAAATTTAGGAATTACCAATTTGATTACAAACTAAATTATAAGTTTTACACCTTTTAAACAACAAATCCTACAAAATGTTTTTCTAGAGCTTGAGATAAAAATGTATCATATTATTGGGATATAAAATTCAGTGGCTTATAAAACTGCAATGTAAAAAAGGCAGTTACTGTTTGCAATACTTTTAAATTTAACACTAAATTACATATTAACTTTGCACAATGGAACTTGGTTTTAAATGCTTAGTGCAGGTATATTTTCTTCCGAAATAAAATTTGAGCTACACTTGCCATTTCCTCTTTTAGGATTTGGGTTCTGCCTGTTGCAATGATCAAATATAATTTATAAAAAATTAAGGTTTTTTTGGTTCCATCAAAATGTCTGCTTTTTCTGGATAAGTGAATGATGGTCCACTCGAATGAAAAAAAACTAACTTCTTCCTCCACCTGATCTTTTGAAAGAACAATTACCATACACCCCTTATTGTCATAGGACACATGAGAGACACACAATTTCTTCAAATAGAAAGTCTTCATCATGAGGGTTGATCTGAACTTTGTGGGTTTCCATACTATCAGAAAAAGAATACATTATTTGTTTGGACTTTGTCCTTATTGAAGGAAATGAATGCATTAAATTTTTGCATTAAAACAACTGCCAAAGCTTCCTCAAATCTTGATTTCAATTACTCCTCTTCTTTAACATATTCATTAATCGCATAAAAAAAATGTGATAAACAACAAGTTATTCAATGTCCACAGGAAAAGTTGAAAAGGTGTTTCTATGACCACCCATGCATCGTCACCTTGGGTAAATGAGTATAACTGGGTGACAGCTGCTGAGGTAGCGAGTCAATGTGATGCCCAATGGCAGAGACAAGACAATTAAGCATGGCTTGTGTGGTCCGGGGTGAGATAAGGCAGAGAGAGATAAACTGTAGGACCCAAGCAGAGACATGTCTTTAACCTGGAGTCCAGATCGGGTGGGGTTTTTTAAGCAAAGCTCACTGCTGTGCGAACAGTGAATGAATGTCACATGTGACAACCCCGCCTGTGGTTTAGCACAAAGTCCTTACCAGATGTATAAAGTATGCAATTAATATTAATCCAAATTTAAACAGGGGATAACTTTTTTTTCTTTAAGAGTAGTTGTGAGTGTCTGAGAAGCCAAAATTTGTTTTCAGTATTTTAAAACTTGTTGCTGCTTGAGTGCGACTTATTTTGATTGCCGAAATCTTCTACCTCACCTTGACCAGTATGAATGAAAAATGTTAGAATTTTTAGTATGAATAGGCCACCTTTTATACTCAACTTTTTCAACACACTTTTTTTTATAGAAGCTATACACATATTAATAAAGAATTTTTTTTATCCCAATACCATCATGGAATTTGGCATTAATGTTACTAAAATTATGCTAAATAAAATTTTTCAAAAAATTAAAAATTGCGATTTTGAGTTTTTATAAATTAAATTATTTTTTTAATAAAAATTGTTTTTTAATTAATTGGTCACATTATATATTTTATGGAACATACAAAATTGAATAAAAGTAATAATTTTACCTTTTTACATCCAACAGGTCTTGAGTTACTGTCATTTAAAATTAATAATTTTTTTTAAATTCATGAAATTTTCAAAATTTTAAGGATTCATAACTCAGAAAAAAAAGTTTACATAATCTGAAAAATTATATTTTTCATCTATTGTACTACATCCAAGCCAAAAATAAACAAAATCCAAAGACATGAAATTTCGGCCATTGGTTGATTTGATGTAGAATTACTCATATGTTTCCATGCTAAGTCAGATGATAAAGTAAAATGGCACAGCACACCAAATTCAGTATTGCAAACTGATAAGTATATAGATTTAGATAAGAATATTCTATACTTTATAAGTCCTCACCATTTAAAAAATATTAAACATGTAAAATGAGAAAAATATACCAAATTTGATCATACAATTATACATTTGTAACATGGAACAACTACATTCTACATGCGCATACTTTACACAAGGGGGGAGAGAGAGCTTGATGCAGCATCATATCCAAATCTGTTCTTTAATGACATCATGAGATGGTATATTAAACTTAGACTATCTGAATTTATAAATTGTATCTTTGTCAAAGACACAAAATAAATTTACTACTGAAAACTAATCCTCGACTGATTCATAATCAATCTACATAAATATCAGACATTGTTACAATAATTGATATCTGGACTTTACCTTCAAATCTAAAAATTTATATAGAAAACAAGATTTACATTGGAACCTCGCTTAATGAGCACCTCTCATAATGAGTAATTTGCAAAAAGAGCAAAACAAATTATAAAAAAATTACTCATTTAATGAGCAATGTTTTGCATAACAAGTGACAATCATACTTTCAGAGTGTTTGGGAAATATCACTTACATCACTCCCTGCGTCAAGCTAATCAAAAATGTGTTAGAAGAGGTTTTCAAGAGAACCCTCACTTCCACTTGGAAGAAGCTTTGGCCGGAGAGCGATGTCGAAAATGTGACTTTGAGGGGTTTAAGACAGTACCTGTGGAGCCTGTAGTCAATGATATTGTGTCTTTGGCAAAGATAATGGGACTGGCGGTGGATAACAATGAGCTTTAGGAAGAGCACAGCCAAGAGCTGACCAATGAGGGCTTATGGAATTACATTGTGTTTCACAGCAAGAAGTTATGGAGAAGAATTTGTCAGAGGAGAAGAGGGTAACAGCAAAGCAACAATCTTCTGGCACAATAAGAGAAATTCTGAAAACATGGGGAAACTGTTGCACCCTATTAAGGCAGTGACCATGCATGCTACTAATTTATTTAATGAATAGACGCCTTCGGTGACCAGCTGGTTCGCCCATATTAGAGCTTATAACTTAAAATGATTCAGTTATATCAAAAACTGCAACATATGTAGGATGTTTGAAATAGCTGTTATTGTTTATTTAATGTTAATAATTTGTAAATAAAGCTATTTATCCAACAAATTTATTTCCAATTTGAATTTTTTTTTAACGTAATAAACTGTCATTTGGGGGGGGGGGCATCTGAAAACTCAAACAAATGAGTATCACAAATTACATAAAATGTCATGAAAAAATAAATTTTTCGTTTATTTTTTTTTAGATAAAACAATTAGTTCCAAAATCAAAAATGAAATAGAGATGCATCCAATATGAAATAGTAAAAAAAATCTTTAGATGCATAAATTCAAAGTTCTAAGTTTCCCATTTGTAAATGAAATTTAAAATTCTGGTAACAGTAAATGAATGCAGTTTTTAGCTGCTTATGCTCAAATATTAATTTGAAATTGTTTTTACAATTTGAAATTCCCTTTAATTTTGATAAAATGGTATAAGAATAAAAAATGAATTTTTTGAAATAAAAAAGTAATAAGTTCTATAATTCGTGCCAATATTAGACAGTCTTTAAAACATTATGAAATCGGAAAACATTGTAAATTTAAGTATAAAAACATAACAGCGAAAAGCTATTTCAATTATTTTTTAATTTGATGTTTCATTATCTGTTTCGCTCCAATTGTGGTATTCTAATTGAGTTTGTTGAAGGATTAGTAAAGCACGTATAATTTGAAACAGGAATAAAAGTTTGATGAAATTCTGCAAAAAAAAAGTCACATACCATTAAGTTTAATATCAAAGGAAAGGCCACTTTTCACATTTCAAAATTGAATAGAGGTGGTTTACGCTTAAAATAAGTTTAAAATGTTTGAAAATTGTAAACAATTAGCATTTATCTTAACAAAATCAATTAAAAATACTTTAAAAATTTAGAGGGAA
Source organism: Araneus ventricosus (assembly GCA_013235015.1). Classification (NCBI taxonomy): domain Eukaryota; kingdom Metazoa; phylum Arthropoda; class Arachnida; order Araneae; family Araneidae; genus Araneus; species Araneus ventricosus. The sequence goes on from BGPR01013412.1 coordinate 19,450, forward strand.
AAAATTTCATAGTAGTGAACTGTGAATCTTTTTGCTAAAAGCCAACCGCGGTACGCCCTGCCTCCTACTCCCAGTAAAGGCGAATTGCTTCCATGTCATCTTGAAGAAAGGGAAAAAAGGGGGCAACCTATCTCTCCTCCTAGTGGAAACAAGGTTCTGTGACCTAGTCCGTGAGGGGTGTTGTTCATTCAGTGACCTTCACCGATTTCAGAACAATAGATGCTTTCAAAAAGATTTTAAAATTCATTGAAATAATATACAGCGTTGAAACTAACAACATTAGAAAGGTGAAAATTTGCACTTTAAAATGGTATAAAAATAATTTTCAAGCGTTAATTACTTTGGAAGTTATTCACGCAAAAAAATGGCTGAAAACAGACAAAATTTCCTTAATTTTTAAATAATTAAAATTTGAAAAAAAAAATTGAGAAAAAATGGCTCCGAGGTTGGTAGATCTAGGTTCAACGGTCTGTTCTGTAGACTGCCAACAGACAGACACACAAACATTCAAACTAATATTAGAGATAATGCTGTGTCACACTTTCGGTAAATCTTGAAGGGTCGGCAAAAAAAAAAATATATATATAGACCGCTTTTTAGTAAAAAAGAATTAGATATATGTGATTAATAATTACAGGGGTGAAAACAGCAAAGATACAAAAAAGAGGAAAATTCATGAGAGTAGCTACATTTTTACGTGAATAGCGACATACATTAAGGAAGCGATAAGTAAACACTTATTACTGATGGTTTACTCATCTCAAAAAAATTATGAAACAAATATGGTCTTGCTTACAGCCATGTATGAATTTTTTCAATTACAAATACTTATTTTTAACATTATAAAATCAATGTTTTCTTACTCACTTTCTTAAAATAGATACAATTAATAAATAATGTTTTATAATATCAATATTCTTTATAAAATACATATAATAAACCTAAAATATATAAATCAGATTTTGCTTTATCACAGAAATTCACAGAAGAGTCCTGCATAAATATCAGTTTACAAATAATACAAAAAAGCGGAAAATCGCGGATCCGCGAAGAATTTTCACCCCTGTAATTAACTAATTACTTCTATATTTAATTTATCGATTGTATCACATTCAGTTTCAAATTCCAGATTGGTTCATTCTGCGATAGAAGAAAAGAGGAAGATGATTGATGCTCTTTAACAATGTTATATATAATTTTCTTTGAATAAAAGCCATACATAAAATTTGAGTATTTTTTCTGCATGGACTAAATATTGTATTTTACATTAGTTAATATGTGAAAAACAGTTTTGCTTAACAAATGTTTCGAATTACAAGTAAGATTCTATAACGAATTATGCTCATTAAGCAAGGTTCCACTGTAATAACATGAGGCTCTTGAAAGAAGGAGAGAAAAAGTCATGAGATGATGCATCTTAAAGGGAGGTACAAAATACTTTCTGAGTGAGACCCCTTAAATTCAGAATTCCAAAACCCTCCTTAGAGACAATATAACAAGTGTGGTGGCCCTAAAATGAAAACTGCAGATTTACATAGCAAAAACACTACAAGCATTAATAACATAGCATACAAACTTAGCCAAAATCAAATGTGCACAAAATATTGCATTTCAAACAAATTCATCAACTTGGGCCATTATTATAAAACTTTTTTCCTTCCAATCTAGAATCTTACGAGAAGGAATATTAGATCAAAAACTAACTTATTTAACTAACTTAAACTAACATTTAGCTAACCAAATATTTTAAAAAGAAAAAAAACCCTTGATGCGGGAAAATAAACACAAAGAAAAAAAAACTTACTCTGCAACGTGGTGGAAACAATTTCTTATTTTCGCAGCGTAAAAATGATGGCCAAGAGTGTTTTTTCTCCACAGCTTTGCATGGACCTCGAGTAATTCTGCACATCTCTTGAGAAGGTAATGATATTGAACCATTTTCACACTTTGGCATATAAACAGAACATAAAAGAGGTTGAACAACAGCCCAGCATCTAGGAATGCTTCTCAATCCTTGCCAGAGAGCAAGATTGTCCTATTTTAAAAAAAACTTTATTAAAAGCTGACAAAATTCATTACTTTCTTCTATGAATTGAATAACTAATAGACATCAATGTTAACTTGCATATTCAGATAGATGCAATCAGAAGCAATGCAGTAACCAAAGTCATGAAAGGAATCTCAGTTCATGTTAAAATAATGATTTGCTACAACTTATTAGTACTAAAAAATAAAATAACAAATTTTAGGAAAGAGAAGAGTAATATATAAATGCTTTTTATATGAAAAATGATTTTTACACCATATTAAAGAGCAGAAAATTCTCTCTCCAATTAATGGGTCATTCCAGTGAAAATGGTACATTTGATGTTTCAAATTTTTGTTTCAAAGTCAACTAATCTAAAATTAATTTAAAATAATAGTAAAAGGATTGAATTTATCTGTACTGTGAAAATTAACTAAATTTAGCACTAATATCTGATTTTCATAGTTTTTTTTATTCGTAATGGGAGATTTTGTCCACTGTGTTACACATTTAAATATTGCATTAAATTACAAAAATCTGCTTTTATTTTCCAAATCATTTTGTGCAATACAAACAAATGAATACTTCTTTCATATAAATGCAGTAAAATTTCATGATAAAAACATTTCTTACATTTTGCTATTTTTGATACACCAAAATGCAAAAATTTTTAAAACTACATATACAAATTAGCTTATCACATTTAAATAGTTACATAAAATCAGAATTACATCATTCTAGGTACAAATTGCATGGGTCCTAAACAGATTAAAACCCCAATTTAAGATATTTTGATTTTTTATATCGAATTCATAACAAAAATACTTCTGTAACAGAGTGGACATAGCTGTAGTAGATAGGATTAATCTGTAATTTTATGCGAGGAAAATAAGACAAACATTCTCTTTTTATATATTTTTTTTTATTAAATTCAATTTTTGTCATAAATATGTTAAGATTTTTGGAAAACATCAATAGCATATGGGAGTTCATAATACAAACGTCCACCTAACAATTTAAACTCTGGTTCAGGTAAAATATTAAAATTTGGTGAAAATGAATATAGGAAATATCCTCATCAACAGTTTTAAATAATTTTTTTTGCTTCATTTATTGTTATTAAGCTCATCACTTTAAACTTCACCGTCTTCTTCAATATCATTTTGAGCAATGATAACATATTTATAAGTTAAATTTCTTACTCCATCACCGTGAAATTTAATGAGCATGTATGCACATGCTTTTACACATTCTTCACTCACTTTTTTACTCCCCTTCTGCTCTTCATCATTAAAGACTTCAGTAGATTCTCCTGCTGAAGCAGAGGAATAGATGTCTGAGACTTTATATTTTTTACTTCTTGATTTAATAATCTTTTTAATGAAGCAAGCATACTCATTTTTTCCCCCTCAAAACAGCAACAAAGATTTTCAATTTTTTCACAAAAAATTATACTTCTCTATAAAGAAATAGGTCATTCTTGTTGTGGCCATTTAGCCTGGACGGAACCTGACTACCACGGAAACGGACAGAATTTCTAAGAACAATTCACAATATTTGATTGTTAGAAAACCTGTTATAATGGACAAAAATCCACGCCATTTCTAAAAGTTATTTTTCTTTCCTTCGGTAAAAAGAAAACCATTCCATGGAGCAAACCGTATGTTTTTCTTTCATATAATGATATGTATATCACACATTTTAAATGCACTGACTCTTCGTTGTAGTTTAGCTTTTCGTCATTTTATTTTAAGTACTGATCAGGATCGGATGATATTTTTTAGTCATGGTAATGCATAAAAAGAATATTTTGGATATTGATACTAAAATGGAAATAATTAAAGAGAAAGATAATTTGAGTCTGAAACAAATTAAAGATATTGCAGAAAAATTAAGAAAAACTGATTTCCATGCATCAAATGGATGGCTTGAAAGTTTCAGAAAAAGACATGGGATATCTTTCAAAGCAGTCTGTGGTGTAGCTGGGGACGCTTCGGATGAGATTGTAAATATGTGGATTTAAAAAAATGAAAAACTCATTGAAGGCTATGAACCTCAAAATATTGCGAATGCCAATGAAAGTGGGATTTTTTTCGAGGCTTACCAACAAAATCTTTATGTATTAAAAAAGCAAAGTGCACCGGAGGTTAAGCAGTCCAGGGATGAGATTGGCAAAAAAGCAAAAAGACTGAAAGCATACGGGAGCAAAAAATTTGTACCATAATTTATACGCGACAGAAGTAAAACATCAAAACTTGCAACGTGATGAAAATATTACACTATAATAATTAATAACTTAATTATTTATAATTCAGTACATATAAATAAGAAAAATAATATTAAATTATTATTAAATCATTCACATTAAAAGTTAACAAACAAGTTTAACACATCATCAGGGGCATCTTCAAATACAAAATTAGACATTAAAACATATTTACCACCTGTACATCACTGAGATGCAACATTCACCCAACAGTCAGAGAAGAATTGTATTTAATAGCCTTTTGATAAAAGTTAGCTCAAAAAATAAATAAAAATTAGGACAAATAATTTCTTTTGCTTCATGCAATTGTATAAAGTATATTAGCTCTTTATAAATTATAATAGTGTATCATATACTGAATTCTGTTTTATTTCTTTTATTTTTATACATTTTCTCAAAAGTAACAGCACAATGATTTTGCACCTTATAAAGCAAGAGGGGTCGAGAAATTGTACAGTTACTATGACAGATTCATTTAGCATTATTGTTATCTGAAACCCTTTGAAACATAACCTTAATTGTTTAAATAAGTGGTTTTCTTTCTTTTTTTTTGTGTAACTTTTGTTGGTAACTGATCTCCATTGACACGCTTCACCCCTTGTTTTAGAGGGCTCCTACCTTTGACAGATTTTTCTTCAATAAAGGATGTGTTTGCATCCTCTGCAAGCTTATTTTCAATAAAGGCTACAGTTTTTACACAGTCTTCATTAGTATCTCTCTGTTTAATTACTGGCATAGTTGTCGGGACTACATTATCTCTAGCATGCCTAGATAAATCATGTTTTGTTTTTTATCTTGAGAAGATTTTTTTTATGTCTTATTCTCCGCGTTTTTGCTCCATTTGCACACAACTTTTTAGCTGCCTCTTTTGACAGGAGTTTTTTTTTTTTTATGTAGTTTATTTATTCGTTATTGTTCCGTTTTTTTATTTCTTCATCTTACAAGATGATCACCCTACAAGATGACCTCAACTAATTTTTTTCTACATTTTCATGCAAAAAAATCTTTTTTTTTTTCTTTTTGCAAATTATGCCACAGAAGTTTTGTTTTCTGCAGAAAGGTGGTACTTAATACTTTGAATGGCACTGAATGTTGGAATGTTCATACTTGTAGAGCTTGCTGATATAATGTTGATTCGTCAGTAGAAGATGAATCAGCTAATTTCCTAGCCTGTAGAGTTAAGCCACACTGTTGAGCATATTTTCCCACAATTTTCTTTTGAAAATCTAAGATAGGAAGGCTTCTTTACTTTGTGTAAAAGCGGAACTTTCGGAAGAAAAAGCAAATTTATGCAGGGGGGAAAAAATCGGACATCCGGGGGGAAAAAAATAAAACGGAATTTCGAGAGAGAAAAAACAAAGATTAAAAAAAAAACAAAACAGAATTTCTCCAAAATAACAAAAAAGCGGAAGAATCTCATCCCTGGCAGTCAAAAGAACATCTCATAGTGCTCTTTTGTGCCTTTATGACTGGCGAAATTAAAAAATTTTTGGTAATTGGCAAGGCTGCAAAATCCTTAGTGCTTTAAAAATCTGAACGTAAAAAAACTTCCTGTAATATGGAAATCAAACAAAAAGGTACGGATGACTGCTGCAATAATGGAAGAATGGTTTAACACTTTTAATGCAAAAATGAAAAAAGAAATAGACATTTTTTGCTGCTTTTAGATCATGCCACTTGCCACCCTCACAGAACTTTCAAACATAGAATTGGTTTGGTTTCCCCCAAATACATCCAGCATTACTCAACCTATGGATCAAGGAATTATTCATTGTGTCAAAGTAAATTATCGAAAATTTCTAATGCAATCTTGACTAGATAATATGAAAACAGCATCAAATGCAAGTGATATAATAAAATCTGTAACAGTTCTTGTAACTTTCAGTAATTTTAAAATTTAACTAAATCTTAATTTTAAAATGTGACACTTGTTAAAATGTAATTTATTGCAATATATTTTTATGGTATTTTGTTAATATTAGATAATATTTTTAATTACAATTGATTTTAATTTAAATAATGAATATATACATTTGTAAACCTCATATATTAATGAAACCCTGTACAAAACGGAATCCTGTCTAAAACAGAAATTTTTTCTGGTCCCTTTAGATTCCATTTAATACAGGTTTTACTGTAGTAAGTGGCAAGTTCAATGGGAAATACTTACTTGTACATCAAAAAGAGACTCAGAATCTTCAGCTAAAGCCAAAGAAGTTACAGAATAAGGTAATTCTGTTCCAAAACATGTTAAATTTTGGTTACTTTCAGATTCAAGACAAGTTGCTTCCATAGAACATATTCCAGCATCAAATCTTCCATATTTGGTAACTGATTTATATGCAAGACCATTCAGCTGATTTTCAATTCCATAACAACAAGTTACAAGCAAAAGAGAGTATAGCACAACGAGTTCCATTTTTTCAGATCTGAAAAGAAATGCAAGAGAACTTAAATCTTCCTATATCATAACAGAAATATGCAGTAAAAATTAACTTTTTACTAAAAATAAATAATGAAAACACTGTTTTTTGACTGAGAAAAAATGCATGACTCCTGCAGAATTTTAAAAAAAACAGAATCAAATTTTTTAACAAATTATTATTCTATTAAATAATAAATTACTATGTATTATTCTAGATGGTGTATTGAACACTACAGTTCATGTGGAACAAAACAGTTCATTATTAAAATATATTTTTCCAGGTTATCAAGAATATCTAAAAGCATGGTAGCACGTGCGGCTCCATCAACAACTAAACTGTTGCCAGCTTTACTAACTTAATATATAGTTCCAATTACAATTATATTTTACATCGATATGTCTCATCCCTTTTACATCAGTTATATACAAATCAGTTACAAAAATCATTCAAGTATGCAGGACGGTTACACTTCCATACCTGATTTGATAACCTGGTTGGTTATTTGAATAACTATTCACATGATCGTTATTATTTACATTATTATTAGTATTTACATTATATACATAATTATTTACATGATTATTATTTATATTACTATTTAAATTATATACAAAATCTTCCAGATAATCACTATTCTTAATAGGAAAGCCATGATCTGAATTGGTTACTCAACTGGGCTTGGTGATAATTTTTGAAGGCATAAGATGTTTCCTACTCCTGGTACCATTAAGTTGCAAAATTCATTAATGTGCACATTACCTAGTTAAAGTGTGCAAACTCCCTTGATTACGCCTTTAAAAAATAACATATGAAAACTTTAGCGTTGTTTTAACAAAGATCTTCTTTATTTAAATAAGTACTTAGTAGGTAATTAATTTGCGAGATGAAAAAATTTTTGCGCACTTTAACGGTAACATATATACAATTTGAAGCAGTTACAACCCTATATGATCTTGGATTATTATTTCTGGACAATACAGTGGCAGGTTCCCAAGTTTTATTTCTAATGTTTTGTAAAAGAACTTTATCTCCAGCTTTTAATGGCATTAGAGCTTTTGTCGTCCTATGAAAATAAAACTTTTGCTTTGTTTGCCATTCCTTTAATTTTGGGATAACATCCTTGAAGATTTCAGCATTAAGCAGTTTACCACTTACAGGCAATTTAGTCCTCATTCTGTGATTAAACAAGCGCTGAGCAGGAGATAAACCCCCTATGCCTGAAAAAGGAGTATTTCTATACTCAAGCAATAAAAGACCTACTGCAGTAGGTCTTTTATTGTCCTCATGTGCTTTCTTAAACAGTGCCTTAGCAATCCCCACAGCTTTCTCTACCATTCCATTGCTTAGCGAATGATATCGACTAATAAAGGAGGGTTCAATACCCAGTGTTTTGTAAATTTTTTAAACTCATGGGTATTAAATGGATTGCTATCACACACTATAGTTTCTGGCACCCCAAACCAAGCAATTATTAATTCAAGAACGTGTAATATTTACCCCATAGTTTTATCATTAACTCTTTCAACTTCAATCCATTTTGTAAAATAATCAATAAGAACAAGACAATTTTGATCCCTATGAAACATTATGTCTATACCTATTTTCTAAAAAGGCCTTTCAGGAATAGTGTGTGTAACAATGACTCATTCATCTGGTTTTTTCGAAATTTAGCACAGATGGCATTCTGCGATAACTTTTTCTATGTCTCGTGAAATACCCAGCCAATACACTATCTCACGTGTCCAGCTTTTATATTTTTCTACGCCCAGATGAAATTCATGTATTAATGACAACATTTTCTTAGGGACAATAATTTTGTCATTAAGAAATAAGAGACCTTCCACAAGATACAGATCATTTTGGAATACTTTTAAATTTGTGGGAATTTTATTTTTCTCCGGCCAACCCTCCTTATAGTTGTTCAAAAGTTTAATTTAAGTCATCATCCTTGAGTGCATTTTGAAATTGATCTATTCTAGAAACACTCATTGGAAGATATTTAGCAAATGAATATATAGTATGCAACATTTCTGGATCATCATGTACAACATCTTTAAGAAATGCTCGTGACAATGTATCTGCAAGAGACATATCCTTACCTGGCAAGTACTCAACACTAAATTCATATTTCAATAATTTTAATAGCATTTTCTGTAAATGTATTGAAATTTTACTAATTGGCTTTTTTGTAATTGAGGTTAAAGGCTTATGGTCACTTTGGACTACTACCTTATGTCCATATACAAAATTGCGATATTTTTCAAATGCAAAAACAATTGCCAGCAATTCCATCTCAATTTGTGCATAATTTTTTCATATTCAGTAAGACTTCTGGAAGCGAAAGATACAAGGTGACTTTCCTGCAAAAGGCATGTCCCCAATCCATCCTTTGAACTATCACACTATATAGTTATCTCTTTTGCGCCATTAAAAACTTTCAGGACGGGAGCTGAAATGATCAATTTTTTGATATTTTCAAAGGCCTGATCTTGTTTCCATTACTAGATGAAATCAATATTACTTTTTAATAGTCCTCAAAGGGGCTGTAATTTCGATATGCCACATGATATGTTTGGGGATATGTCACAAAACCCATCAATGCAAATTTCAAACTGATAATAATCAAATGAGTTTTCATCTTAATTAAATATTTTTGTTATGGATACTTGGCATGATTTGCTCAGTTCTTAATGAAGTTTAAAAGTTCAAAAAATGTGTTGCAAAATATCATCTGCAGATATTCAAAAAATGTGTTGCAAAATATCATCTGCAGATATTCAAAAAATCCGTGGCAAAACTAAAATTATTAGACTAAGCAAAAAAGAATTGAAGATAAATCTACATTTTCAAGTAAAAAAATAAATATGATTAGAATTAGGTTTAACTGTTTAGTTTTTTTTAATCCAAATAATAATTTTTTCTTCTTTTTTTTTTTAGGACATTTAGCTACCATTCTATTACTGCATTCATGGAATTTAATATTCATATTCTCTATTTAAAGAAAATGAAACATTGATGGCTTGGAATAGTTTGCAAATCTTTCATCTTTTCCAATAAACTTGAGAATGATCAAGTTATATTTATAACTAATCCTCTTTTTTACAATTTCTTTCAAATTAATTTCTCTGTAAGTAATAAGTAAACAGGAAGTTGTAAACTCTGGTACCATTAAAATTGTTCTCTTCTCTGTTTGAAATTCATCTTCCTAAAATAATACAATTCTATCATAAAAGCAAATATATTTCTAACTATTAACTAAACAAAATATATGACACTTAGAAATTTAAAACATATACATACTTAATTTTGAATTTATAAAATAATAAATCAATAAATTTTAAAAGTTGTAAATCCTATAAAAAATTGTATAGACCCGAATGTAAAAATATTAGCTTCAAAATTCACAAATATCTTGTTTCCCTCATGAGGGAGGCTTTCAACTAAAGGACACTTCTTAAAAGTTTAAATTGTTAAATGCTAGTCAAAATCAATTTTATCAGCTTTAATAAATTGCACATGTTTGGTTCTTCTTCACCCTTACAAATATGAATATCTGTGCATGACATTTATAAACACACAATAAATCTATATTCTTTATTTCTTATATACTGATAATCTTAAATAGAATAAATGCCTTCATCCCAAGTACACACACATATATGAATGAATAAAAATGTATGGTGTTATTATGTCCGTGCAGCCCCAATCATTACCATGCTTGAATGATAGTGCTATTCAATCAACAGAGCAGTTGTCCTCAGCCATGAATGTTAAAATAGCCAACATTTGGTGAGTTATCTCACATTTAGCAAGTTTTGGCCAGGGCACCACTAACAATTGTAACTAATATTGATATATAATTTCTTTAAATACACTTTTACAGATCACAGACATTTAATATACAAAGACATCTAAGAAGAATTTCATCATTAAAGAAAAATTTAACACCTCTAAAAATTATTTTTAAACTAAAAATAGATATCTTGATGCAATAAATTGAGAATGACACATTGCATACACTAAGTTCTTCTGCAGAAATGACAGCATGGATAAAATACTTCAATTCTGACCCAAAGACAAAGGGGAAAGGAAAAGAAAAATAAACTTAATGGAATTTCAAAAAAAAAAAAAAATAGACATTAAACGATACCCATTTATTTATGAAAACAGCATATAATTTATCAAAATATACTTAAGTAAAATTAGTTCTATGCTATAACAATATACTTCCGACTTTTTTACTAGGTAAGATTTATTTTTAGATCGAAACTTTCACATCTATCCAACAAAGTTTCTAATACTGTAGGAGGTTAGAAAAAGTCTCAAAAGAATTAAAGGCACAAATTACGTGCTTTTGAAAATTATGTTTATACCTTTAAAAGTCTGGCGCACTATCAATACTGGTACAGATATGCTACCATAATTTATATGGTATATCAGTCCAAATAAGACATTTTTCAATATTATGATAAAGTTTAAATAATAGTTTATAGCAGTCATCCGAAAAGGTATATACGGATAAACATGTATCATTTCATTATTTCTTTAACGAAAAACCATGATCCGACAGATAACTCAACTTGGTCACGCGTAACCAAGATGTTATTAAATAAAAATAAAGAGTTTTACCTTGTTACATGTATGACAGGCAGCATTCTGCTTCAAAATCGGTGGAAATGTACAGCCTCTTCAAATTAAAAAAGCCGCCGGTATTTACAAAAACTGAAGCATAATAATGTTGACTTTAAGGCACTTCTCAATAATAATATCATTATTCTTCTCAAGTATTAACCACAAAAAACAATTTGTAAACAGTAAGAATTTTTTAATTCAATATAAATTTAAATGTTTTTAAAAGTTTTGCGAAAGTCTAAAGCAATTGTGTTACTACTAAAATGTGACAGAAAAATAGGAGTAGATGGTCTCAAATCCACCAAAATTATTTAAATTTGCAGAACTAAATTATTAAGTATACAATAGAAAAAAAAGAACGGTTCTTCTTGAAAAACATAAAAGAAAAATACCGAGGACAGTGAAAAAAAAATTCCTTTAGTAATTTTGCAGTCACAGTTAAATAAAAAGTTAGACAAGCCCAATGGTTTTTTTTTTTTTGTAGTGTAGGATTTGGCTCCTGTCGCACTAGAACTCAATTCATTACAAGTTTTGTTTAAAAACTCAATGCTTTGCTTTCTCTAGTAGATAAGACCATAATGTCTAAAATAGCAGGCCATATATCATCTATTTCGTGTTTAGGAACTTCACGATATTAATGAGAGTACATCATTAGTGGGAAAAAATTGCAGCAAACGAAACAATGCCACTGAAAATCGATCCAGAAGAACACTCTGTTCATTTACGGGTCTATTCTGGTACCCCCGGTTGGGTTGGGAGACGTCACTTTTCCCGTTGTTAACGTGCGGAAAAAGTGACGTCTCCCAACCCAACCGGGGGTACCAGAATAGACCCCTTAGATTTCAATGTTACGAACTGCAGTATTCAATAGTCTGTCAAGACTCATCAAATAAAATATAAAAATATGAAATACACCACAATCGATAAGAGAAGTCCAAAAATTATATTGTAGACATTAGAGAAGAAAAAGTCATCTCATAAGAAGTACCTAAAATTAATAATTACATGATATTCTACTGAATGAATAAAAAAATATTCATATTACTTCATTCAGTAGTATATCTTCAATAAATGGAGCAGGTGGCACCGCATATTTTTCATTCCAACTATAACCACATTTATCGGCTTAAATCCAGATACCAATTTTAGTTTGCAGCAAAGATGCAACAATCTTGCTCTGCAAATCTGCAAGCTTGTAGCAAATTTGACACGACAAGAGTGCAAGCTAGAAACAAGGGGTCTATTCTGGTATGGTCAGAATAGACCCGCAAGTTTACGTAAACGATTTAAGACACCGCGCGTCAAATTTGTCACAAGCTCGAGGCGTCAAATTCATTGCAAACTATAGCAAAAGCAGAGTACGAACACAGCCTCGGATTCGAACCCGCGACATCTCGTTTCCTAAACCGTCGGCCTAACCATTCAGCCAGCTTGACGCTGAGAGGAGAAGATAGATTGCGCTAATACATCGCGCATACGATTTATTTTAAACTGTTTTCTTAATTTCATTAATTTTTTAAATTTTGTGTTGAAAATATGATTTGAAGTCGAAGAGAGAGCGATTTCCGCTAATAACACGTTTTGTTAGCAGAATAAATTACGAAATTAGGGTTCAAAAGAAATTACTTTTAAAATGGGACAAAATGTAAATTATTATTTTTCAACAAACATTGACTGTTTTTTAGGTTTAATTTTGTTTACAAACGTTAAAATTTCAACATTAAGAATTAAGAAAAGGCGATATAGTTTTCTCTACAGTGCGAGTTCTATATTTAGTAAAAAGACGGAAAATGTTTCAATTTTTTTTATAAAAAAGTTAGTTTTTTACGAATTATCATTGATTTATTGAATTAATAAAAAGAAGGACAGTCTAGGAGATGCTATTGATGCTCGGATGTTTTTTAAAAGAGAGGCAAATATTAACTGTAAGTTTACTGTATCATCTTTGCAGCAAACTTGTTTTGCAATTGTGGTGTGAAGTTTGTCATAACAACTTCACAGCAAACTTGTTTTGCAAATGGGTTGGTCGATTATGCCTTGTTACTTTGCAGACAGTTCGCTGCAAAGTTGCCACATCAAGTTCGTCATGACAAGCTAATATCAAGAAAAATCACACTTGCTGCTAGTGTACGTGCTATCTGGGAAAGCAATAAACGCAAAAAAGATTTTTTCGTGACACCCGCTCCCGCTAGCATCGATAAGGAGGCATAGCCAAGGGAGGGAATGAGGAAGCATTATTTTCTTGAGAAGATGAAATATTAGTACTTTTCTTTGTTTTTTTTTTCTAGCTAAATAGGGCGAATAAAGACGAAAAAGTTCTACACACTGGTCGCCATTGACACTCAGGGCCGTACCGAGGTGATCCTGCGCCCTTGGCGGAACTGGCAAAGCTGCGCCCCCACCTTACATGACACATTTTTATTATAATTTTTCATCCCTTTTATAAAACCCCTTCCCGGAAAAAACTACATTCCTTCAAATATTTTTATACACAAATTTAGCACATTTTATGATTTATTAAATAGGTTTAATAAAGATTACGTATTCTTAAAAAATATTTTAATGAACTATATTCATGAAAAATACTGTGCACAACAAAATAAATGTATCATCAAATAAATTACAAATTGCACATATTTTCTAAAAGACAGAAAATAAAATCTATAGCTTATTGCAGATATTGAACATTGGCTTTTATGTGTTGCATAATATAGAAGAGAATTTATTTGCTTGGCACTATGCACTTCCTTTGAAAAATGAAAATCTTACGAGTTCGAAAGCCTATTTACTGAATAAGGAAAAGGAGAAAGTAGATTAATATCTAGTAATTGTTAGTTTTCGTCATGACCGGCCGCCATGACTTCATGGGGCTCTGTAGTCCCCGCATAATAGCCCCAATTACGAGCGGCACATCCGACGACACTCATTTTACCGGGGTACGACCTGTCATCGGAGATGGGCCCTAAGAGCCACACCACCATTACTGTATCCACCAAGGGAGCGAGAACCTGCTTACTTATCCGGCAGCTTCTCATCCGTGAACTTCGCCATGCTGGGATCATGTGATTAAATATGCGATTATATAAAAATAAGGAAATTAGTGATAATGTGATTAAATAAGGAAATTATTTTGCCATTTTAAAATTGAAAAGTATTGTTGTAAATCATACATTTTTTAAAAATTTCTTTAAATTAAAGAAAAAAATTGTACAATTATTAAATTGGTATCATTAAAGATAATTTTTTAAATTTTAAAATGGCGTAAAAAGTCATTTTTTAGATATTTTTGAAAAATACGGCGAAAAGACAGCAAAATCTTGCCAACTTTTTTATTAATTGAAATTTTAATTATCTTTTGAGCTTTGAAAAGTTGATAGTGATTCTGCTCTTGTTTTGAAGAGCATATGGGACAAATTTCGTCAATATCATGCAAAAATGTCGATTTTTTTAAAAAGACAAATAACATTTATCTTTGTATATGTTACCGCTAAAGTATGAAATCCGTTATTCTATAGAATAACTGATCAAGTCAGTTATTCTATAGAATAACGGTCCACACATCGTTAAAGTGTAAAATAGCCGACTTAATGCAGCCTGTTTGTTCCTCAAATTGGTTATTTGTATTTTCAGCATCTGAAGTGGGCACCGGAATTTTTTTATTATTATTTTTAAGAAACATCCTACGGCTTTGCTAGTAGGGGGAGC
The DNA here is from genome assembly GCA_013235015.1 of Araneus ventricosus. Lineage (NCBI taxonomy): Eukaryota > Metazoa > Arthropoda > Arachnida > Araneae > Araneidae > Araneus > Araneus ventricosus. The sequence continues at coordinate 34,505 of BGPR01013412.1, forward strand.
CGGAACATAGTAGCTTGGCTATATCATATCATTGAATATGAAGAATCTGTGTTTTTTAATTACTCAAATGAAGAAGGAAAAATTGCTCTCGCGAAAACTGCGGCATCTGCAACGGGCAGAGGGGAAATTTTTTAAACTTTAAAACACATCCTACAACTTCTCTAGCAGCGGGAGCCGGAACCTAATAGCTTCGCTAGGCTCATTGAATGTAAGGAATATGCTTTTTTCAAATACTCACATGAAGCAGAGAAAATTGAGCTCACGATGCCTACGGCATCTAAAGTGGGCTCCGGACAAGTTTTTTTTAACTTTAAAAAACATCCTACGGCTTTGATAATAGCAGGAGACGGAACCTAGTAGCTTCGCTAGCTCATTGAATGTAAAGAATCTGCGTTTATAGTAGAATTTGTCCGTAACTTCGTTCCTAATAGAGATACCGAGACAATTCCTGTATATTCTGGAACCTTCATTTTGTTGCCAAGTTGCCTAAACGGTCGCCAAGGTCGAGTGTCATTGACTTCCTTCCATTACGTATTCCTGTAAATCTCTCTTCCAAACTATAAGACTAATATTGCAAGAAAGCGACATTACAGTTTTGTGACAGTATTATAGTGGTTTTAATTTTTCACCGGTTATGGCTGATTTGTAATCAGTGTGTAATTTATTAAAAAACGGACTTGTTTTTATGTCAGAATGTTTATTTTACACTTTAACGGCCTATCATTAGCTATTCTATAGACTGCCTAGTTATTTTATAGAATAACTAGTTAATGTAGGAAATAAATAATCTATTTTACACTTTAACTGACTTGATCAGTTCTATAGAATAACTGAATTATACACTTTAACGGTGACATATACATAATTGGAAAATATAATTTTATGGTTAAATCAGTTACAATCATCAAGACAAATACAATCAAGGAGATTATGAATTTGGTGTAGAATAGTTACATTAGATGTTTTATGCTGTAAACTCTTAACACGAAATGCTATAATGTTAATTTTATATTTTGCTTGTAATCATGCTTTTGTAAGCATATTTTTACTACTAATAAAAGCGCATGTATGCATAGGTGACTGTCTGTTGGCGTTCTACAAGAGAGACCGTTGAGCCTAGAGTTGCCAAATTTGGTGTAAACCTACTAAAAAGGGTGGCAAAGTACACCTCACTGAGTTTTTTAAAGCGTTAATTAATTAAAACTTAAGAAAGAATTGTTTTTTTTGGGGGGGACGCTTGGGGGTTCAGCGATAATAGCCGGAAATATTATCATTTAAAAATAATTTCTACATCGTCTTATATTTCAAAAAAAAATATCTTTCAAATGATAACAGTCTAGTTGTCGAGCAATTTTTTCTTAAATTTGACATTTTAAAAAAAATATTTTTATGTATAATTTACAACAATGCTGGTTTGAAAGTCAAACCAATTTCACTGATTCATCAGATCTTTAATGTAACATTTCTCTTAATGTTTAATTTAATGTTTATCTTATGTTAAAAAACGTGATTAAAAATTTATTTTGATTATTATAATATAAAACCTTCTTTTGTTGTAGTGAAATGCTGCCATCTTCGTTGCTTTTCCAGTTTTTTTAGTCTAATTTTTTGTTAATTCTTTGCTACTTGAAATAAATTTACTTTTTTAATAGATTTATTTTGATAGATTTACTTTTTAGCTATGATTTAAAATTCATGTTTTCACTTAGGGCAGATAATCTTCAATGGAAACCATATCATCTATTTATTTGTAATAATGAGGTAAAACATTCAAGTTATAGTCAGATAAATAAAGTGTAATAACTGTAATTCAAATCTGAATTATGCATGATCAAAATAAAAATTAATTAGATGTTAAAGAGCCACTCTGCCTAAAACTTTTTTAACAATTGAATGTAAAAATCAAAATCTTTAATTTTATTAGATGCAAAACATATTGCCTTAAAATTTAGTTCAAATTAGCTTGCGAAAAATTAAATAAGTTTATGTTTTTAAAATTAGTTGGCATAAATAATATATAATTAATAAAATGGGCGAATCAGCTGGCAGTAGAAGGCGGCTAGTATTTAATACAACAAAAGTAATTTAAAAATACAGAAATAATTTGAACTCACCTCTTTAAAACTAATTTATCTCCTTAGAAAAGAATGTTCAAGTATTTCTTTATGCGCCCACTCTCTGATGAAACAAAACAGAAATGCAACATTTCGTTCGTATTACTTGACACTAAAGAAACAGCAAAGGACCACTCGTCCAATAAGGACGAGTCCCTTTTATCCTTCCTACAATATAGTAAACAAGATAAAATAAGACCTCCACACCCTGAAACACAAAACTTTAAGAAAAAGAACTATTCCCCTTTTCCTTTGAGCTTTTATAATAGTCAAATTACGTGAATTGTTTGCTCTCCCTCCCCTCTTATCACCGTCTTAGAGGTTCGAAGAAGAATCTTAAGGCAGGCGAATTCCCTTGTCCATCTACGTATTTTACGACTGTAAAATGAGATGCAAAAAAAGAAGAAAAAGCATGTTGTTTTGCCATCTCTATAGGCAAGAACCACACTGGTCAAAGAAGGGCCCTTTGCTCGCCTTGCTGGAGGGACCCCTTTTTCCTGCGGCGGCAAGAAACTCAAAGTTCCAAGAAAAGGCGCAGGCCCTCTCTCTCTCTCTCTCTGTGTAAGGGGGTCACAACCGGACAAGCTAACAACTTGACCACTGGACAAAACAACTAGCCACTCCCGTATTGTTTAGTGACCCATTGAAGACTTATTCTCAAATTCCATTTTATTTGCATAGCAGATCGTACCAATCTAACTCTTAAACTAAGTTTTTAAATGGTCATTTTTGCGCCCCCGTTCTGCCTGCGCCATTGGCGGGGGCCAATCTCGCCACCCCCTCGGTACGGCCCTGTTGACACTTTCTGCGTCGCTGCTTGAACGCCTTCCCCATTCGCTACACAACTTTAATAAACAGAAATGCTTCATCAGGTGAAACTGAATCTGAGAGTCTCAGCATCTAGATTGTAACCTCGGTTTCGTGACTGGGCTCGAACCCGCCATTGATAGCAACCGTGGGTTTGAGACTCATCTTCGGCGAATATTTCCAATAACTGAAGACCTGGTGAATTTTAATTCTGACATGGGTCGAACGGGAGTGGCGTTAGACTCCGCCAGACGCAGTATCCCCGAAAGGGGAGCACGACCTGCTGTACAAGGGGAGGGTGTAATGTTGACCCTCTCCAATTTTCGCCAGATCTTTATTTATCTACTAATTGAATAGCCCGTTGTGTGAGCGGGGTACAAAAATTTGTCCCGACGGGGGGCACAGCATCTTCGACAGTTTGGCCATGCCCCCCGGACACCCCACTGATGCCAACCTTGGGGTCGAATGTCCTTCCACTAATGTGCCCAGAGAGCAATTTTATATTGCAGCAAAGTTGCAGTAACCTTGCTCTGCAAGCTTACAGCAAGTTTGACACGGCAAAAGCAAGCTTGAAACAAGTTTTTGTAAACGACGAAGTCACTACGCGTCGAACTTGCAGCAAGCTTGTTGCGTCAAACTCATTGCAAACTATAGCAAAAATAGAGTACGCAGACGAACCTCAGATTCGAACCCCCGACAACCCGCTTCCTAATCCTGTCGCCTTAGCCACTCATCCAGCTGGACATCGATTGCCAAAGACAGGTTACGCATATATATAGTGCATCTACACGTTTTATTTTAAACTGTCTTCTTGATTTCATTATTTTTTAAAAATTTTCAGTTGAGAATAAGATTTTAAGTCAAAGGGAGAGCGATTTTCGCTAATATCTACATTTCGCTAGTGGAATAAATTATAGTAATTACTTTTAAAAATATGGGACACAAAGTAAATTATTATTTTTCAACAAACATCGACTGTTTTTAGGTTTAATTTTGTTTATGAACGTTAAATTTCAACATTAAGAAAAAGGCAATATATAGTTTTCTTTAAAGTGCAAGTTCTATATTTAGTAAAAAGATGGAGAATTTTTCAAAAGTAATTTTTTTTATAAAAAGACCTAGTTAGTTTTTTCAAATTATCATTTATTTATTGAATTAATGAAAAGAAGGACGGTCTAGGAGATGCTATTTAAAATCGGATGCTTTTTTAAAACAGAGACGAAGATCAAAACCAGATATATACAACTGTATCCAGGTCGTGATGTGTAAGTGTGCCTTGCCAACTTTACAGCAAACTTGCATTGCAAAGAGGGTGATCGATTATGCTTTGTTACTTTGCAGGAAGTTCGTTGCAAAGTTGTTGCTTCAAGGTAATATCAAGAAAAATCACACTTGCTGCAAGTGTGCATGCTATCTGGGTGGTGTAGAAGTTTAAGAGGTGGGTGTGGATTTTGATACCGTCCTTCTCATCTGACCACAGTTTAAAGTTACGAAAAAGGTTAAATTAACTTCAAACACACACACAAGTTTCACAGTTTAAACTAACTTCGAAACTGAAACTTAATCTAACTAAACCAAGCTTTACACAGTTAATCTATGACTAAGAATTGCAGTACATCACAGCATGCCTTGCTCGAGTAAGTAATACTGTTAGTACGATATTAAAAGGTATTTTTATAAGTGAGCAACCACTCAAGAGAGTTATCAAATCTGGTCGAATTCCTGGAACTCCATAAATGTACATAAATTAAATATTTCTGAGTTATGCCATTTAATGACTGGTGTTCTCAAACTAGTTCTTATTTGACAACAGATCACTAAAGGTCTCTTAAATCATACATTGAATTTTTTTTCCCATCAACACCTTCTGAAGCACTCAGCATACAGTTTACGCATTGGGGTAACGATCGGGGGGCAAAGGGATAGAGGTATATATTTTAACCTCTGCCCATATTATCGGTCCAGTTGCTGCTGCTAATGGTACAGGAATTCATTCTAAAGTACTTTATTAAGATCTCCGGGTGCCTGTTTTGTGGGGGCGCCGGGAAGACAAACTATTACCGCGTTTGTGGCATCTTTAAAGCAAAAAATGATGAGGGGCGTAAAAATAATACAATACTTCTGGCACCATTTACCCTTTTCGACTCTCTGAACCCGGCTAGAGTGAGAATTCCAGTACCTCAAAAACTGAAGTAAATTTTCGTTCACGAAAACAGAATGAAATCCTTCCTTTCTTTACAGAAATCCCAGGAGGATGACACCCAAATTTGAGAGATCAATTGTCAACAACGAAATGAATCACTTTTCTCCCGTAAAATTCACTCAGGCACCCGGAAGCGCCTGAGTCCGGCCTCTGTCGAATGGGGCGGTTTGAGGCGGGATAGGACTCATAGGGTTCAGCCGCTGGTGAAGACTGGGATAAAAAAAAATTATCGATTGCTAGTTGATAGAGACCGTAATCACCTGGATGATCTAAAACTCGGTTAATAGAGACTAAATTTTAAATCATGACTTATGAAATTATAAAAATAAGTTCGCAAGTATAACCAGGTATTAACATTTTAACAAACTCTTTTATTAGTTATCAAACTTCTTACATTTTTTTTGAAACATTAATTAGTTATGATAAGATGCTTTGAGGATGGTACCGATTCCTGCTGTTTCCTTTGCATTTTCCGATGGTTATTTGAGGGTGTTTTCAAACGACTATTTTCCCCTGCTCTCAATAATGCTGCGCAACTTTCCGACACATTTGCGATGGCACTTTCTCATGAAAATGCACGGATTTTGCCCCGGAAGCAGAAAGTGCTTTAAAGTGCTACGTACGTCGCAGAACAAATGCGGTCTTTGCCGAACATTTCATCCTTAAAAAAAAAAAAAAAAAACACGTGCACACACCAAAAAAAAAACCCAAAACACGATATGTTTTGCAGAACAATCAAAGCGATGCGCTCTTTATGCCATGTCTTCTCTCTCCACGTTTCGCGCAACGCAGCCTCCAGAGATGGGAGCAATGGCAAAAATAACTCCCCTTCATCGCGTGGCTTACGAGAAAGCCACGCCTTCATCGGGGCTGACGTCACTGGGACGAAGATCCGAAACAGGCACGTTGAAAGCTGCGTGTACAAGAATGTACTGGAACTACAAGAGTTCCTGGAATACGAATAGGGCTCATTTACCTACCTGGACCAGCTTTGGAAACACATGTCTATTTTGCATTTTACTTTGGTCCGCCAAATTTGGACAAACTGTCTGCAGAACATCTCCAACTGTTTGCGGTCATGTTGCAGAACACTGGATATAATTCTGCTCCTGGGGATTTTGCTTACATCACTATTGAAGTACTTAAGAATGGAACTGCATCTTTATTTTTTCTCTATATAACTTCATACATGCACAATGCTACGGATTCTCCGTAGTTACATACTACGGATTTTATAGAAAATTGCCGCAAACTTCGGATAAGATTAAAATTTCTAAGGAAACGAGGGCCGGGGCCCGGGGGGGGGGGGGATTTTAGTTGCACTCCTTGATGACATGAAGATCCAGATTTTTTTTCTTCTACATTTCATGCTTTTGAAAAATGTCATATAATTATTTCTAATTCTTCCAATAAAAGTGATATATATATATTTCTTCATATAAGAGATTTTTCTTAAAAATAGAAATTTTTGATTACTTAAAATATGATGAAATACATAAATGTTCATAAATTCAAAATTCTGACACAAGTCTGTTTACGCGCGTGTGTGTGTGCGCGCGCGTCTGCCACCCTCGTAGACCTTCTGCTACGGACAACCCCCTTTCCAAAGTTGGCATGTATGTAACTTCTTGAGTTCTAAAAAAAAATCATCTCCCGATAACGATATCTTACAAGACTTCGCATTGACGGGTAGGCTTGGTCGGTGTGGATTTTTTCAAGTCTTCACATCGTGAAAATTGGCTCCAGTCAGCAGGGCCGGCCTTAGGAGATGCCGGGCCCTATTGGACATAATTTTAGTTAGCCGTGTCTCCCGATCCCAAAGACCTCTAGTTCGAAACATCGTCCATAGCATGATAATGTTTTATGCTTGATTCGACTGATTCGAAATGTATACAATTATAGTAAAGACAATGTGTGCACGCACACACAAAATGCTTTTAATATCGTCGCAACAAGCGTGTAGTAATTAAGAGAATTAAAAAATACCGTCGTAATATATATATCAAATATATTTCGAAAAATTAATTAAAATTAAAGAAAAGATCGTAATTGGCACCACACAAAAAAATATTGTTTTTTTCTCCCTAAGTGGTGTAAGAATGGTTTTTGCGCGATAATATGCTCCGGAATTATTGAACAAATAAATTAAAATATCTATTAGTTTTTAGTTAAGTTCAAATCTAATTAAATTTTGAAAAATCCTTTCGAGTACCTT